>CAUYTI010128915.1:0-31984 GCA_963575145.1 Galago senegalensis
AAGGTGCACAGCTCGGACCACAGGTGTGGAGAGCGGGACTGAAGGTGCACAGCCTCAGACCACAGGTGTGGAGAGCGGGACCGAAGGTGCACAGCTCGGACCACAGGTGTGGAGAGCAGGACTGAAGGTGCACAGCTCGGACCACAGGTGTGGAGAGCGGGACTGAAGGTGCACAGCTCGGACCACAGGTGTGGAGAGCGGGACTGAAGGTGCACAGCTCGGACCACAGGTGTGGAGAGCGGGACTGAAGGTGCACAGCCTCAGAGCACAGGTGCAGAGAGCTGGACTGAAGGTGCACAGCCTCAGACCACAGGTGTGGAGAGCGGGACTGAAGGTGCACAGCCTCAGACCACAGGTGTGGAGAGCGGGACCGAAGGTGCACAGCTCGGACCACAGGTGTGGAGAGCAGGACTGAAGGTATGACACCCACACACACACCTTATACAAAATAAATAATGTCCTTTGCCAAGAGACCTCTGTTTGCAGCCAAGTGACTGAGAAGCACAACCAAATTCCACGCCATCCCCAACCCTTCTGAAATGGCCGTGCTCTGGCACACAGTGCTCCGGTGTGGCCAGCAATGCTGCCAGATCCAGAGCCAGCTGGGCACCTGCAGCCAGCCCTGGAGAGGGGCCTGCAGAGACACACCCGCGTCCTTGGAGAACACCCTGCTGACCAGGGTACAACTGTTTCCCTGAACCAGCTGACAGGGGAGAGCCCGAGAGGTGAGCTGGAGTGGGTCTGGCAGGAGTTGGAGGTACAGGCCCTGCAGCAGTCTGAGGGTCGAGGTGCCAGGACTTCCGGGGTCACCTCCCTCTTCTGGGAAAAGTCAGCCTAGGAATTTTTTAGCCTGGGCTCCAGGCCACCTGTTGGCAAACAGTATGAGCCCTGGAGTTCAGCGCCTAAAGAACAGCATTCCTCCTCTAGCACATCTGCCGCGGGCCAGCTCCAGGCAGGAGATTTAGTCACAGGTCTAAGTGGGGTTCTGCCAGGAACTCTCAGGCAGAGCCAACTGTGTCCCAGGGTCAGCGGGCACTCTCCCACCATGGACGATTCCCTGGGCACACACAGGCAAACCACACTAGTCCCTGGGTCCGAGTGCACTCTCCTACCTTAACAGCCAGGGGCCTTGAAAATCCAACATGAGAACTGGCAATAGCAGGCGTTAGAAAAAAGGAAAGGAGGGAGGGCGGGAGGGAGGGAGGCCAAGGGCACGGGGCTAACACTTCTCTTCCCAGCACACTAACCCACGAGAGTGAGCAACCCAGACCTGGGAGGTTTTCCAGGAGTTAAAACGTTATCAGCTTCTACTCCCCAGATTTCATAAGTCAGCGACAGGGGAACAGAACCAGGACATTCCAGCTACCTTGGAAGAATTATGTTCAAGTCCCTGTCATGTAATTCACTCAGGACAAAGGCAGAATTGTGTCAGCACCTGCGCCTAAAACAGCTTTCCATTCCAGATAAAAATGTCTGGTTTGCCTTTAGAAAACTAAAAAAGGAGAGAGTAAAAATATAAAACTTTAGTAGCTAAAGGAGGCAGGAGCTGAAGACCCCAGGCCAGCCAGAGGGGAGCAGACTGCTGCTCTGGTCACCTGCCTTGCCCACCAGGAGTGTTGTTAGCCCAGCTGAAGGATTTATAGGAAGCAGTTTTCATATCTGTAATTCTTCAGTGCTGTTTTGGAGATCATTCCCAGCTTTTACGACTGCTAATGGAATACTCATGCTGCTCTGAATGGGTGGATTGTCTGTAATGAGAGGGGCTCACCCTACAGGGATGGAGTGCACAGTTCAGTCCTAATTGAATTTAGGCGGGGGCGCTGGTATTTCAGGCATGAAAGTGAAGATAGGACAATGAAGATAAAATGGAAAGTTGCCCAGACTGGACCTTCTCACTCGGCTTTGACTCTCACAGTGAGTTGGAGTCCAAGGCCCACAGCGAGTTTTCAGATAGATGTGGGTGGGTGCTGAGCTGGGAGGTCGGCACTCGCCCGGGCACTGATTCCTCCAGGATGGGCCTGAGCAAGTCTGGTCTACTGGTCAGTGGAGCCAGTCTTTGGCCCCAAGTGTCTATCACCTCTAACTGAATGGTCTAAATTTAAGACACCTGACTGGGCTGGGAAAGCTGTCAGAAATCACAGACCATCCAGGTGGGGAAACTTCACAAAAATACTGTTACTCAGAGCCCTGACTCCAGACCACCGAAATCAGGATGGAGAGTGGGCTGGGGTCGGGACCCCCAGATGAACATATGTGCAGCCAGGACCGAAAATCACCAGCGATGAGCTGTGAGCACGGGAACGTGTGCTGCACCCCTCAACGGAGAAGTGAGCCCCACCAGGAAATGAAAACGCACACTGGACAGAAAGAGGAACCTTCAGCTGCAGACAGCCCATGTGACAATGAGGAGAAAGAGAAACGAGAGCCACAGAGCCGGAGACAACGGCACAGCCACAAACAGAGCCCGGCGCAGCTCGGCCCAGCACCCAGGCACACTTCCCTTCAGGGAGAGTTTTTGAAAATACAATAAAAACCTTTTCCCCACGTTTTCCGGTTCCATCTACAAATATAACCCAAAAGTTACTTCAGTTCTATTTCATAAAGTTTGATGAGTTTTGAATAAAGTTTACAGTCATGGGCCACAGGTTAGATCTAGAAGATTCCATCTGCATTTGGGTTTTTAAGCTGTCTGAAGGTGACCTCGGTTAAAGAGTGGCCCATGGACACAACCATCCCCCAGGAATGTCTGCACAGAACATAGATGATCATGTCTCTTTTACTGCAGTAAGGAAACAGCCATGAGTCTCCCCAGGTTCATGAAAGGAGTGGGGCTGCCAGGGGCCAGCTCAGGGCCTCGCTGGACATAGCTGCCCCACCGGCTGTGCAAAGTGGACAGCCAGCAGGGCAGCTGACAGGCCTTCCCTGACAGCCCAACTGCACTGGGGCCTTCTAGCAAATGAATGCGTGTGCCCGCCACCACCAAGGACACTGCTGTGTGGTGGCTAATTGTGTGTGTCAGCTTGGCCAGCCCCGGTTCCCCACTGTTCTGCCCAGCACTTTTCTGGACGTGTCCGGGAAGGTGTTTTGTAGATGGGATCAGCATTTATTTATGTATTTATTTGCTTTTGAGACAGAATCTCTCTCTGTCACCCAGATTAGAGTGCCGTGGCTTCAGCCTAGCTCACAGCAACTTCAAACTCCTGGACTCAAGTGATCCTCCTGCCTCAGACTCCCTAGTACCTGGGACTATAGACATTGTCACAGCACCCAGCTAATCCATCTATTTTTAGGAGAGACAGGGTCTTGCTCTTGCTTAGGCTGGTCTCAAACTCCTGAGCTCAAGGATTAGAGTTAGGGTAAGGGGTCCCAGAGTGCTGGGATTACAGGTGTGAGCCAGTCCACACCCAGCTGGGACTAACACTTAAATTGGTGGACTCTGAGTAAAGCACATACCCCTATAGTGTGGTGGCCTCATCCCATCAGCTGATGGCCTTTGGAACATAGACTGTAGTTTTCCAGAGAGGAAGAGCTGTGCCCCAACAGTGGCACAGAACCCTGCCTCAGATCACACACCTGCCCTACTCTCCCAGCTTTTGAAGAGCACACGGCAAACAATAAATGGTACCTGCTGTTATCACAGACTGACCAACCGGCCAACAGAAAGGAGATGTGCCCCTCAATGGTTAAATTGCATCCCCCGTCCCAAGGAGACCAAAAGGGGCTTAACTCTGCTACTTGGAAAGATGGTCTTTGTGGCTGTGATGAGTTGAGGTCACACCGGTGAGCCCTCCATTGGCATGACTGGTGTCCTCTTAAGAAGACACACAGGGGAAGACCATGTGAACACAGCTCCCAGGGAGAGCACCACATGGAAACTGAGGCAAAGGCCAAGTGACGACAGCTCCTGCTGAGGACTTCCAGCAACCACAGGCTCGGGGCGGGGCTGGCTCAGGAGCCCTCAGAGAAGGGAGAGCCCTGGGGATACCCAGTATTCAAGCCTGCAGCCTGCAGAGCTGTGACGAATAAATTCTTATTGTTTTCAGACACCCAAGTTGTGGCCCTTTGCCACTCACTCACCCACTAGGACCAACACCCCCAGCCCTTGACAGCAATTGAAGGACAAGCTTTCCTCCTGTCGCCGAAGTCCCCAGGGAGGGTCAGAGAAGTTTCTGCTCCCATTTCCTCTTCCAAGAGCAGGTAAAAGGGCCAGAACATTGGGAACTTCAGGGACCCATGTGACGGGGAAGTTGATGAGATGGTTCAGATGTCACTGAATCCATCCAAACCAACCACAAAGAGCCAAGTCAACAAAACCGATTGCTTCCTCGAAACCAGTCACAGACCGTGTCAGTCACACGCACAGAAATATCTAAAGTTGCTTCACTGTTTTTAACAAAACCTGATGTCACGAGCACAATGAACGACCTTTACCCTCTACTTCCAAATTGCACAACAAGAAATGAGTCATCCAAGTCCCATTCATTGTCTCTCTTCAGAAATAAAAGAAAGACGTGGAAACCACTGAAAAAGTTATCAAGAACAGACCAGTGAATTATCCAGCCACAGAAGCGATGGCAGACTGCATCATGAGAGCAGAGGCTCCCCCAAGACCTGCAAAGAGGGCAGGTGTCCTGTGACGGACCAGGGACCTCCCAGGACAGAGAGTTCCCCAGACAGGAGAAACCACCTGCCCGTCAAGCAGAGGGGCAGCCAGCTGCCCCCTGGGATGTGCCACACTCCAATCCTTAAAATGGGCGCAGTTAGCATCAGCAACTTCTAGAAACAGCTGACACTCCTGCAGCGTCACTACAGGCAGGTGGAGACACGGTACCCACAGCCACTTGGCTGGATAGCAGAGGCAGGACCTGAATTCCAGAGGGGAAGCTCCTCACCCTGCTGGATGCCTCAGGCCCCATTCAAGGATGGGATAGGGGAAAAAGTGAATTGGAGAAAAGAATGTCAGTATTTCATAATCTTAAAGGAATAAAGGTGGGAGGAGCAGACCCCAGAAGTCGAGAGGAGCATGAACAGCAGAAAGCATGAGCCCTGCACAGAGCGGCCGGGGACGGGGCTGGATACTCTGCCCATCCCCATCCTTCTCAGGGACTCCCACGTCCCCAGGGTCTTCCCAATGGCAGGATGGCAGAGTGGGACCTGGATTCACAGGATGAGTTATCTGGGACCTGGCTCTTCCGCCAGCCTGGGCAGGTAAGCCCTGCAATGGTTACATGTCACCTTATAGGAAAAACTTCATGAAAACTCTATAACCAGTTGATCCAACAGAATATTCCAGCCGCAGCTGATATTCACGGGTAGAGGGTTAAAAGGAGAAAAATCCCACCCCTGCAATAGTAATTTTTTTCCCTGCCAGAAGGAAGAACTAAAATTTCAAGACATTAATTATATCAATATAGGAGGCAATTTTTAAAAAACTAATAATTCAAATCCAGTGGTCCAACAGGTGTTTGAGTTTGTTCTGTCTGTGGCTATTAAAAGGCAGTGAAAACACAGCTATGCTTTCTGACACAAGGAGGAGGATGAAGTGCCCAGCCCAGGAGGCCCCAGGGCTTCTCACGGTGGTACCAAGAGTCAGCACAGGACTTGGGGAGCAACTCTGCAGGCACAGCCTCAAGTAACTGGAGCAGTCGGCAAATATTTAACCACGCATGGAAAACAACACCCTTTTCCTTTTTGAAATAAAGAAACCCAAACCTTAAATTATTCCCAGCTAATAGAAGAGCAACAGATGGGATAGATGGGGATGGAAGAAATGTTCCAGAAGTGGACTTTCATATTTAAATACCTGCGGTAATCCCAGCACTCTGGGAAGCAGAGGCAGGTGGATTGCTTGAGGTCACAAGCTGAAGACCAGCCTGAGCAAGAGTGAAAGCCCATCTCTAAAAATAGCCTGGTGTTGTGGTGGGGTCTTTGGTCAAGTGAGGCTGAAGCAAAGAGGATTGCTCGAGCCCAGGAGTTTAAAGTTGCTGTGAGCTGTGACGCCACAGCACTCTACCCAGGGTTACAAAGTGAGACTCTGTCTCAAAAAACAATAATAATAAAAATAAATATGTGTATCAGTGCATTTTTACCCCAATCAGCATGGGTCATTTGTTGTTTCTGTTGATAATTTGAAGGATAAATTTAGAAAAACACATGTGTCATATACTATTATGAGCCACTCAGATAATTAATTACGTGTAAATTAACCCCATCCTACAAGGCACTGATTGGACTTCTTAAGGTTATGGGATAACTGGAGCTTGAATTCTCAAGTGACTAACCTCTTTTCAAACATGAATTTGTAATTCAATAAAACCAAATAACTCAAAGAGATGTTCTTTAACACTCTAATATTAACAAAAAAAGGCGAATCCTTAGAAAATACACTTACATAACAGAATTAGCTTTAAAAACAAAACCCCACACATACCAGCACATGTAATCTAATCCCCTTTCCCTTCAACAGATACTTTATTGTCCTGTGATAAATAATTTTTAGAATGGGATTATCAAATAAAAATTCAGGTATATGCTAAAGTCTCTACTTATTAAAGCAGGAAAGTAAAATCATTTCAGATTTTTAAAAGCAAGTTTTAGCTTGTTTCAAAGTCAAAACTGACCTGCAAATACTATATTAACAAAACTCTTTAAACCTAAACAGAGTTTTCTCAAAACATTAGATTATTTTTCTCAAGGGATGTTCTCATTTTCCTATGCCTTTGATGAAGTAGGCATTTAGTCCCATCTTTACAGTCTGGCTTGAGCAGGAAAAGCCCTTCACCCATCAGCCTGTCCAGAGCTTCTGGGCAGACTTGCCTACAGAGGCCCGGATCCCAGAGCCTGGGCAGTAGGGCTGGCCTAATACTGAGTGGGACTGGAGCCTGGAGCCGGGGGCTGACCCGGTATGGGGACCCACTGTGAAGCCAGCTGCCCACTTCCTCATCTCCGTGGAGAGGGAGGGACTCTCTCTGCGCTGTGCTATCTGGCCTTGGAGGGTGGCATGGGTGAAGCTGGGCTGTCTTTTTTCTCCAACACTTCTCTTCTTATCTCTGTGCCCTCCCCAAGGGCTATAATCGCTCATGGAAATTCCTCAGCTCTTGTTAAGATATTTTTTGTGCAAGGACAGTTGGTCAAATTCACATTTCCAAGAGGCAACAAGTGTTGGAAGCTCCCGTTCTGCCATCTTGCTGGTGTCACTCCAATGAGGTCTTAATGGCCATGTAGGGTCTCTAAATTCTATCAGGATAAGAACAGGATGTGGCCAAGCACTTTTAAAGCAATTGCACCTGGACACATGTTAAAAGATAATTTTTCAAAAAATGTAAAATCATGACTGTCATATAGAGATAAAAATAGAGACACGTTAAAGATCTTATTTAACTCACTCAGCGAGGGAGCCAGGAACACATCACAGCTCAGAGAAGCCGGGAAGGCCCAGCTGTTGGGGACATATTCGAGGATCCCGGCGTACATGACATACAGGCTCACACGTGGAAAAACACAAGGGGCACCAGAGTGTGTAAATGGGGACAAAACTGACTTTTCTGCAGAGGAAAAATGACCCACCACATACCAAGAAATCTGAATTAGTGTCCCAATTAATGCCTGTCCCATCACAGCCCTTGCTGCAAGTCATGTTATAAGTGTCCTTTGTCTGGTGTCAGATTCCCAAACTGGACTTGAAATCGACTTCCTCAGCACCGAGTCCGACTCATGGGAGATGGTCAAACACAGTGTTGAACCAATGAAGAAACAAGCACACTGTGCTCGCTGAGCAGCACGTTCGCTCACACACAGCAGGGTCTTAAAACTGGAAGGACCGCTGGAGACAGCAGGCTACGGTGGTGGCTGAGCCGCCACACGGCCCCCTCGAGCCAAGATGAGTGCAACAGCACCACGTGGGGGGATGATGAGCCCCCCACACCGCCTATAAAAGCAGAAAGAAATGCAACAGTATATAAAAAGGGCCACAGCCCATCACTCTTCATTTTTAAGCAGTTAATGATTACAACACCTTGACTTTGGGAAAAACTGTTGCCATTTTACTTCTGAGTTCTGATGCCTATTTGATGACCTGACTCCTGAGAAACACCATGGACGGATCTCGAGGTCTCCACTCAAAAGCTGGGGCTAAACACACGCAAAACACGTGCAAATTAAATGTCCAGCCAAGATCCTATCAGTGACTTGGAAGTCGCTTCTTAGCACATCAGCGAACATCAGAGAAAAGACAGGCAAAAAAAAAAAAAAAATCCCTTCATTAATCCTTATCAGGCTTTGGGACGTTAAGGGCACCTGTCTGTGCCGGGAGAAGTAAGACCACACTGATCACTGAGAGCCCAGCGGGCAGCACCCGGTCCCCTCACATCTGCTATCTTGTATAAGGAAGGTTCAGCACTACAATTGTAAGATGGGGTGGCGGAGACCTGGACACAGAGCGGACAATACCCTCTTCATCTTATTTCAGGAAAGGGTCCCAACTGATTCATCTAAAAAAGAAAAGCAATCACTGATTCCCCAATCAGCTGTGAGAGTAAGGTGGCTCCTCTATATTTTTCTGTGTGGGCAACATAAGTCACTTCAACAAATGCCAGGAGACACTGGCTTTCCAAAAGATGGTGACAACCCATAAAGATGCAGCCTCCCTAAGTAGAAATACCCTATTTTTTATCAGCACACCCTGTGACTCACAGGCTGCCCTCGTCTTCAAGACAGGGCATTTAAGCGCATGCTGTCACTCAGGATGGGCCCACATCCCTTACGGGGTGCTCACGAACAGCACAAGCTGAGCTGTGCCCTTCCTGTCCAGGACTCAGATACATCAGAAGCCTGGATGGCCACCAAGTTGGCTGACCGCTGTGCCAAGTCAAATCATTCCACAGCCGCCTCTGACTGAGCCCAGAGCCAGGCGAGGGCGGGCCTGGTGTCAAGAGCAGCCCCACAACACACTGAATGAGCTTCTCTGTGAACCAGAGTGCACAGCTCCCGCAGAGCTAGACATCTTTTTACGTGTATGATTGCACATGGGGCAAGTGCTGGGTTAACAGCTGACCTTTATAGTTATGGGATAGTTGGTCCAAAGGTTGAAACTATTTTTAATTTGCACTTCTGGGTGTGGCGGCACTTTTTCAGTCCAGGGCACACCGTGCACCAAGCAGAACGTCCCTGGTATGTGTTATGTATCCAGTCCGGCACATGGTCAGACAGGCAGTGCTCCTGTCTCACTCTCCCCTCACAAGTCACTGTGGGAAGGACACAGCAGGGTTGGCGATTAAGCACACAGACCCGGGGGCTTGGATCCCAGCTCAGCCACTTCCTGGCTTTGTGTAAACCTACTGAGGATAATAAGCTCACTACCTGCCGGGCCCCATGGAGGATTAAGTGAGCTGAAATAAATACAGGGTTTAGAACAGCCTCTGGCACATGGTAAGCTCCTGCCTGGGAAGCATCAACTGTTACTTGGCCAAAGTCTGCCATGGAGCCTCAGACTTGGGGTGCTGCAGAGAGATGGGGTCTCCAGGGAGTGCACACCCCGCAGGCTAATCAGCCCACACAAACAGTCCCACAAACAGTCCCACAAACTGCCCTTGGTGTGTTCTCTGCACCTGCACATTCACATTCAAATACAGGCAAGCATTTCAGATATAACCTCCAGCAAAAGAAAGCTTCCAGAAGAGGTGCCTGTCCTGCAGGAACCACTCCTCACGCTTGTGAATGCTGCAAAAAAACCAAGAACTTTCAGAAAACAAATCAGAGATTGATCAGTAGAAGACAAAAATGAAGACAGTACATTAGGTAAGCAACTTTATTTAGATGGTGTGTTCTTTTGATACAACAAATGTTTTTTAAAAAAATTTAAATAGTTCAAGACAGAACTACTAGGAGATACTGTAAGTCTAACCCATATGGTCTGATGTACTAACTAGCATTAGCATTGCCTAAACACCCTCCAAGAGCAATACATCATTCCTACTTACTGAACCCCATTTAAGCTACCAGTCTTTCCAGAAAATGCTCTACTTAGACTTTTCCATTTCTTACGATTTTTAATAACAATTAAACAGTCATTGAGCATTTTGCCAAAACATGTATAAATGTACCTCTAACGTCCAGAAATAAAAGAAAAAGCAAAAATACAGCAGCTTCTCCATGCCTCTCAGTACCATACAGGTTTCATTTAGGTGTGAATGTGGGCATGGGCTTCCTGTAGGAGGAGAGAGACAAGTCCTGACAGTGAGGAAGAAAGAGGTTCTCTGAGAACCTGAGGGCCTGAAACTCCCAGCCCAGAGGCCGCAGGACCTCTGAGCTACTCACTAAGGGACTTAAGTCCTTCAAATCCCAAAACAGCAAAAAGTTCTCGTGCCTCTTCTGTGTTTTCATGGCTTAAATGATAAGGAACACACCCACTGTTAAGTAGTGGGACAGGTGGGTGGGAGGTTGTGCACAGAACCCGTCCTCAACACTGTCCCTGCCCACTGGCCACTCCCACCTGGCACAACTGTACAGATACAGATAGCAACATCTAAGAGAGAAAGGCCTTCTGTTATTCTTTAAAAAACCCAACAGCCAAAAGAAAAAAACATTTTCTTCCCAATCAGCCAATGCTCCAGGAAACTGCCTATGATTTCAGGGTGTACCCGCTGGACCTCAAGGCTACAGCTTCCTGTGAGGGCCCAGGATGTGCTGGGAGACAGGGATTGGGGTTCCTGGCCTTTGGCATTTGTAAAGTGGCCACTCAATAATCTGCAGTTGAGTGAAGGTCAGAACCGTGGGGAAAAGCCCAATCCAACCACTCATCCTCTTTCAAAAAGCAGATGAGAAGTCCCAGGCTCAACTGGACATTCTTCACCCAGAGGCCACTGCATCAAAAGTTCTGTACATACGGTCGGATCAACTGTCACTCTCAGTGAGGCTGGGGATCGGTCCCACTCTCCAGCCTTGTGGAGATGCCAGGGAAGAAGGGCACCAGCTTCGGGTCCACAGGACCAATCAACAGATAGATGTGTCTGAAATGCTGATTTGAGTTGGCTTGGGTTAAGCAGGAAGGGAGACTTCACAGAAGAGCTTGATTGTAAAGGCAAGTTGGAAATGATCAGTGCAAACCGGGGCATACGGTGGTCACATCTGTTGTCACCAAGCTCCACAAGTGATGCCCCTTCTAAACACACTGGTGCTAAGACAACGAATCACTGAATTTGTCTGTTTTATAACAGCCGTAGAACCAATCAAGATGAAAACTTTACAATTCTTAGGTCTTTAATTTCTAGCAAAAGCCCTGCCTCTCTGCATCTTATTACACTGCAGCGGAGTGAGCGAAATTCCCATTTCAAATTACCACATGGGCTTGCATAAAGTCAGCTGCACAAAAGGAAACAGACTCTTCCTGGCAAGTGTGTACAGATCAAGTACCTGCGTGGTATATTCTCCAAGTCTGTGAGTGACACTGCTCAGCCAAAACAAAAGGAGACTTTTCACAAACTAGTGTGGGTTAACTGAGTGTCCATTACAAAAGGAAAAACCTCGATCATACTTTGCACCACATGCAAACATTTACTCAAAAGGTCAGGCACGGTGACTCGCACCTGTAATCCCAGCACTCCAGGAGGCCAAGATAGGTGGATTGCTTGAGCTCAGAAGTTCATGACCAGCCTAAGCCAGAGCGAGACCCCCGTCTCTAAAAAACAGCCGGGCATTGTGGTAGGCGCTTGTAGCCCCAGCTACTTGGGAGGCTGAGGCAAGAGGATCGCTTGAGCCCAAGAGTTTGAGGGTGCTGTGAGCTATGATGCCACAGCACTCTACCCAGGGTGACATAGTAAGACTCTGTCTCAAATAAATAAATAAATAAATATACAGGAGGAAAATCTCTATCACTTTGGGTTAGACAGAGTTCTTAAATCCAGAGAAGAACAAATTGATAAACTAGAAACTGGACTTCATCAAATTAAAAACTGCTTTTCTTTCTTTTCTTTTTTTTTTTTGGAGACAGACTCTCACTCTGTCACCTGGGTAGAATGCCATGATGTCATAGCTCACAGCAACCTCAAACTTGGGCTCAAACAACCCTCTTATCTCAGCCTCCTGAGTAGCTGGGACTACAGGTGCCCACCACAGTGCCTGGCTAGTTTTTGTGTTGTTAGTAGAGATGGGGTCTTGTTCTTGCTCAGGCTGGTCCTGAACTCCTAAGCGCAGGTAATCTACCTGCCTCAGCCTCCAGAGGCCAGGAATCCTCAGACCTAGGATTACAGGTGTGAGCCACCGTGCCCAGCTTAAAAATTGCTTTTCAAAAGACACTGTTAAGGGAATAAAAAGACAGACCATAGACTGGGAACAAATAACGGCAAATCATATATCTGACAAAGGACTTGTACCTAAAATATAAATAATAATAATGCAAATAGCCTATTAAAAAATGGTGGAAGATTTGAATGGACACCTCAGCAAAGTCACACAGATGGCTAACAAGCGCACGAAGGAGGCTGAGCATCTCAGGGGCACAAATGAAACCCCTGAGTGCCACTCACTACCCACCTGTTGGAATGACTGAAATGTTTTTCAGAAGACAGGACCTGTCTCCAGGATAAGTTGCAGAGATGCTGTCTTGCTGCTGGCAAAATGGCATAGCCACACTAGAGAAAGTTATAAACTTTTAAAGTTAAACATAAAATTAACAAACAACCCCGATGTAACTTACCTGAGAGATGAAAAATTATGCTCACACAAAAGCTTCTATGTTCATGTTTACAGTGGCTTTACCCATAATCACCAAGAACTGGAAACAGACAGCACACCCCAGCACACCCATTCTCAACAGCAAACCCTGCTAGTAAACCCAGGCCAGGCCGGCAACAAGACAGACAAGTCTCAGACACACTAAGGCAAAGAAGCCAGGCTGGATGCGCCAAATGACATGATTCTGCAACAAAAATAGCTGCTATCTCTCCAAAACTTGTTGCCAATTTTTAAACGACAAAGCCAAAAGCTTTTAACATCTATATATTAAAAGGAAGCCTCCTAAGGTTATCAAATAGTACATGAAACATCCTCCTATTTGTGATCTAAAGAACGGAACAAATGGAAAGTTTGCACCAATGCTATGGCATCTGTGATAGGAGCACGTCTCTCGAGGGTCATTTTGGGAACTGAAGATGCCAGAACAAGAATTATGTGTCAGTTCTCCTCATTCCTGCTGTCAGCACTTGACAATTGTGTCCCTTGTTCCCAGCCTCTGAGAAGTCCTCTGTGATTCTGACAGTTTTTCCCCAGCCAATGTCAGGACTTCCCCTTGTCTTTGGGGTTTGGAAGTTGGCTGGGATATGTCTTGGCTTGGGATTCTTTGGGTTTAACCTCTTTGTGGTTTTCTCAGCTTCTTGAACCTGCAGGGTTTTGTCTCTGTCAAATTTGGGACGTTCTTAGCTGTTATTTCTTCCAGCACTTTTTCAGCCCCTTTCTTTCTCTTTCCATGACTCTGATGAAACAAACGTCACTTTTTCTGTTATAGACTCAGCTCCTTGAGGCTCTGTTCATTTTTTTCAGTCTATTTTCTGTTTTCACATTTGGTAATTTATACATATATTTTTATTTCTCTGTTGTCCTGCTTATGAGTTTTTTTCCTCTCTCTCCTCCATTCTGCTGCTGAGGTCGTCCACTCAGCCTTTTATCCTGATTACTGCATTTCTCAGCTCAGACACTGCTACTCCATTCTTCCTCACAGCTTCTGGTCCCTGCTGAGGCCCTGTTTTCACTTGTTTGAGCACATCCACCATTGCTCATCGAAGCATTTTTATGATGGCTGCTTTAAACTCTTTGTCAAGGAACCCTAACATCTCCTTCACCTTTGCATTGGCATCTACTGATCATCATTTTCCACTCAATTTAGAGTCCTCCTTATTCTTATATGAGCAATTTTTTCATGGACACTGGGAGATTTTCACATTGCCCTAGGAGCACCTGGACCTTATCTAGACCCTCTATTTCAGCTTCCACTGACATCATCTGAGCAAAGCTGATATAGGGGAGACTCTGCTTCTTCCCTGACAAGTGGAGGCAGGAGCTGAGCTCCCACCTGACCTCCACGCACTGCTGGGGTATCCTCACGCATGCTCCGTGGGGACGAGCCCCAGCTCCCTCCCAGCCCTCCTGGACATCACACTGGTCAAGGGTTGGGCACTTATCAGAGCCAGGCAAGGCTGGGGTCGGGCTCCCCATTCATCCTTCGCCTGTGTCTGTGCATGGGGGCCAGTTTTTTTGGTGGTGTTTGGCTGGAGTGGAGCAGTTGTTATCTGGAAGTTTTCGTCTTATGACACTGCCACTTCTTAGGTCTTAGTCGAGAGCAGTCTTTTGCTTTGTTTCTCCTTGGCATGTCTGAATTTCTTGCTTCCTTAGCTCCAAACATGGGATCCACAAGGCATAAGGAAGACCCCGGGGACTCATAGGATGTCACGGTAGGTCCCAAGGCCCCAGGGGGTCTGCCTTCTTCTCCACCTTCCAGGGTCGTCTTCTGTTTGTTTGTGTGTAACATCCCAGGTTTATAGCTGTAACTATTGGGCAGAATAGGGGGAAGTACACTTTTCCATCTTCCCAGAAGCAGAGTTCTGGTGACTTATATCCTTCAGTTTTAAATAGATTTTTAATAATATTGAACTGAAAAGAAATTAAGAGCTACTACAAAGTTTCTTTGAAGAACATCCCGTAATTAAAGCCACAATCAGCATTTCCCTCAGACACACACACTGGCTACAATCAGCTACATTATTAAGCCTAGGACAAAGGCTTTTTACACAACTTTTATCATGTAGCGTCAATACATCAGTAAGAAGATAAAACCATTAATGCCAGTCTCTGAACTTTCCTCACTGCTTTCAAAAATTTCATTCAGGGCAAGGCACAGTGGCTCACACCTATAATCCCAGCACTATGGGAGGCTGAGGCAGGTGGATTGCCTGAGCTTAGGAGTTCAAGACCAGCCTGAGCAAGAGTGAGACTCTGTCTCAAAAAATAGTTAGGTGTTGTGGCAGGCACCTGTAGTCCCAGCTACTCAGGAGGCTGAGGCAAGAGGATCAGTTAAGCCCAAAAGTTTGAGGTTGCTGTGAGCTGTGATGCCTTAACACTCTACTAAGGGTGACTAAGTGAGATTCTGTCTTAAAAAAAAAAAAAATTTTATTCAGCAAAAACTTAGTTTAAAAAATACACAGTGGCCATAAAGTTCATGTGCAATTTAACACCACCTTTATGGCCACCCTGTATAAGAGCAGCCTCCTTGCTTTGCTTTGCCGTGACAATGGGGTCCATCTGCTGTCTGTGGCTCCCTCGGTAAGCCTATGCTTTGTTCTTACTCTGGAAACGTATCTTTCTCAATAAAGTTTATTTCTAACTTGCAAAAAGAAAAAAATATATATACACACACACATACATAAGGGCAAAATGTTAAAATCAGTGGAGAACATAAAAGTGAATAAAATCCCAGAAGCTGGACATCAGAGGGAAGGCAAGCAGCAGAGAGCGGGCAGTGTCAGCAGGAGGGCAAGGTCACTTCACAGGCAGTGGGAGGAAGGAGGAATTCTTCTCTCTGCTACAATGACCGAGGAATGCTTCACTGAGATAAAAATTCAAGTCTGGTATCACCAGAAGTTAGAACACTCCCAGAGAAAGGGATGCTGCAAGCAGGAGGACGGGGCATCCGTGATGAACTAAAATCGGGCCCCAGAGTAAGGTGCAAGGCCCCGCGCTGACCGACAGGCCGGGCAGTGCTGCAAGGGGCTCCGGGTTGGAAGCTGACCAAGTTCAGGCCCAACAGCAAGGGCCCCTTAGTAGCGTGCAGAGGAGACAGGAATGGGAGGCCAGGGCTGAAACACTGGGACCAGGCTTGGCCAGTGGGCACAGCCAGCCAGACCTTGGGAATCAGTCCTTACAGTGATGAGGCCTTTATTCTAAATAAACAAATAGCCTTTAAAACATGAGTATGTGCAAAATTTACTTTTCATGGCGAGGGACACTGTACAAAACCTCCTTTAACAAAGAAAAGGGCAACTTCAATTTGGAATCATAAACTTGCTATTTCTCCAGATAACAAAGCATGAAATTACCTTCCAAAGGCATTCAACATGACTCACATATTAGTTCACAAATCTTCCTGACCTTAATGGGTTAAGTTCCTCCTGAATCAAGGCCAGCTGAGGAGCTAGCCAAATCCCTCCTCCCACCCCGGATTCCTCCAGGAGGCTCTCATGAACTCTGGGCACAAGCACCTGCTCACAAGCACCATTGTGCTGCGAAATCTCCAAGAATAACGTTACTTTGTCCACATCTGCTGAGCTCAAAACCTTGACTCCCTTTCACCTACCTGCAAATACCCACATTCACAACCATTCTTGGTCAGTAAAGCAGTGGCATTCTGCAAAGGAAGCCGTGAACCCAGTCCTCAGTAGAGATAAAGACGTGGTCCTCCTCGTGACAGAGGCTTCGCAGGTTTAGCTTCCTGATGCCAAAACTAAACTGAATTTTTTCTAGGCTCTTCCTTCTATAGGAGCTGGTGTTAGTCTTCAGTCCAGGTCTGGCTTCAGCCTAGCTCAGTACACACCAAGTACAAACTCCAGAGCTACTACATGATGTGGTCTCTGATGTAATGATTCAACTCTGCCAGGGTAAGGTGAAAGCAACCACAGATAGTATGTTCATGGTGTGTGCCAATAAAACTTTATTTACAACAACTGGAGATGGGGCCTATGTCAGCTGCCACTTGTAAGAAGAGGATGTGATCTACCAAATGGTCTCCCATCCCCATATAGAGTGTCAGGCTGAGGGTGGCCACGGTAAGATCTCAAAACCCACTCCAAAGCCTTATCTGATCTAATCCAAGTACCAACTATAATCAGACCCCTCTGGCCCCTTTCAGTCTTGCTCTGCTGTCCAATGCCTTCTGCACAGGCATTGCAATCCTTTTATAAAATGCATAGTCCTGGCCGGATGCAGTAGCTCACTCCTATAATCCTAGCACTCTAGGATGCCAAGGCAGGATGGACTGCTTGAGCTCAGGAGTTCAAGACCAGCCTGAGCAACAGCAAACCCCTGTCTCTACTAAAAATGAATAAACTAACCAGGCATTGTGGCAGGCACTTGTAGTCCCAGCTACTCAGGAGGCTGAGGAAAGGAGATGGCTTAAGCCCAAGAGTTTGAGGTTGCTGTGAGGTATCTTGATACAATGGCACTCAACCCAGGGTGACTGAGTGGGACTCTGTCTCAAAAAAATTTAGAAAAATCAAGTCAAATCAAATGCATAGTCCTCATAAGCAAGGTAAATGCATCAACTCTCACACAACTACAACAGAGACCTTACCTAACAATGCAAACATCATAACTTAATCTTTTGTACTCTCATATTAACCTGAAATAAATAAATAAATAAAAAGAAAATCTACCACTCTTGGAGAAACATCAGCTTTCAGCAATTCCTGCAGTCCCTCTCACAGTGAACTACTTACTATCCAGGCTCACATGAGTACACCACCTTTCCAAATGGAATAAGCATCACCATGACCCCACGCCCATCCACACCGTTCCCTAAGCAGGAGCAGCTGCCATGGATGGGTGGGGCTGAGGCTCCCAGACTTCAGAACTCTCAGGCCCATCTCAATGGGTATCTCCGCCTGTGCCCCACCCTGATCCTTCGTCCTTCATCCTTTATCCTTTTCAGACATCACCTGGGGCTGATCCTGGAACAGGGCAGAGGCCACTGCTTCAGCTGTAATCAGCCAAGACCTCTTTGCTAATTTCATGGCTCACTTAAATTTTCTCTCATCTAGGCACCTAGATCTTATAACCATTTCAGCATCCTCTCCTGAGCGCACTGATGTTCAGATAACGACAAAGCTTTTAAACCAACTGCTCTGAAGTACACACAGAGCTTGGGGAAGAGCTGTGAGCAAAGCCACCAACTCTGGCAGAGCCCAGTGGGGTTCGCAGAGGCCAGAGGGAGCTGGGAGAGCCTAAGCCCACCCCCAGCACCACCCTTCCTCACAAGTCCATGAATTCAGCTCTGAAAGGGAGGACCTAATCTGCTGAAAAGTCTCCACCCTTGACCTTGGCTGGCAACAACAGACCTGCCAGGAAGACCAAGGTTCAGGAGTCTAACGAGACAGCTCTAGTTTCATTGTCACTTGTCACTGAGTAACTGGGACACTGCCTGCCCTCTGTAGATATGGTTTTCAGGTCTGTGGGACAGAGACACTGATGTCCCCCAAGGAGGACCATCGAGAAGAGAAAGTGAGTGCAGGAGTGCGGCCCCCTCGTGGGGCTGCCCACAAACAGAGGTGATCACCACGCAGCTCGGGGTGCTGCCACATAGAAGGCAGCCTGTCCCACCATGCATGTATCCAGCCAGCCCTTCTGCCACAGACCCCCCCAAACCTAGTTCTACTTGCTGGAGCACAACTCAGAACAAACTCCTCTTCCACACGACAACTTTTCAGTCAGAAAACAGCTCTTGGGGCTGTGCATCTTTGAAGCACACCAAAGAGCCTCCACTTTCTCAGTCCTGCTCTTTGTCCCCTGCCTCTGGAGCCATCTGTGCTCCAACTCCAGAGGGGACACCCACCTATCCTTGAGCTTCACGCTTACACCAAAGCTCAGAATTCTAGCCAAGACAGAGGACTTGTCCAGACCTGTCCCCTCACAGCTCAGGGAGAACACAGAGGGAGTGCAAAGTGAACCAGCTCTGCCCTCGGAGGGCAAACCGGTCAACACCAGTCCCCTGTCTGACTCCAAAGGGCAAAGGTGGAAATTAAATACTCAAGGCTTTCTGGATGTCTGGGTGCCCATACAGCTTAGGGTGACTTTTATATCTAGCCACCACCAGCCAACCCATTCCTGCTCCTTCCTTCCCCTCTCTTTTTCCTGTTTATGACAGATTTATTTATCAGGGGCCCCGAAGCACTGATACTGGACAAGTGGCGCCCCAGCCAGCTCAGCCGAGCGGGGATAGGGGACCTGCCAACTCTGTCTTGGTGGCAGCAGCCAGCAGAGGAATCAGCAGGCTGGAGCAAGCAGGAGAGCTTTCCTCCCCCCACCAGAGGCTCTAGTAGCAAAGGAACAAAGGAACCGGACACAAGCAGGGAAGACACTGGCAATTCCTCCAGTGCATCCCTGATTGGTCCATTTTCAAAACCTGCTCCTGACTAGTCTGTTTTCAATACCCGAAAGCTCATTGGACAATTGCCCCTATATAAGCTCCTGAGCAGAGCGCCCAAGAGCAGATCATCTCACACCTCTGAGGGAGAGAGAGCTACAGCTCTTATAAAGAGCCAAACTGCAGGGCAGGATACAAGTACATCCTGCTCTGCAAGGAGGTTTGGCTCTTTATAAGAGCTGTAGCACTTGTATCCTGCCCTGCGAGGAGGTTTGGCTCTTTGTAAGAGCTGTGACACTTGTATAGAACCTATCTTACTACTGATCCTGCTCTGCAAAGTTTGGCTCTTTGTGAGAGCTGTAATACCTGTTGAATAAGACCTAACCTACTGTTGAGCCTGTGGTCCATTGATTCATTCATCGAATCGTTAAGACCAAGAGCCTGAAAATCCAGTATCAGCATCTCTTCCCCATTGTGACATGCCTGCTGGTGTCACAATGGGGAAAACATGGTGTCATTCAGCACCCAGAACTGGGAGAAATTATTTCGCAAAAAATTACAGTGCTTCCTCATCTTAGGTACTGTTCTGAAACTTGGCCAACACCAACTCACTGTTTCCTAACGGTGCTCTAAGCAGGTGCTACCATTATCCCCCTATTACAGGACAGGGAACACGAGGCAGAGAAGGGTGACACAGCCACAGTCATGGCTGTGGTGGCAGAGCAGTGCCCCCAAAGCCCACAAATATGTCATGTTCTGTGGCAAAGGGAGTTGAGGTAGCAGGTGGAATGAAGACAGTGGATCAGCCAACCTTAAGACATGGAGTCACCCTGTACTGTCAGGATGGGTCCGCTCAGTGTAGTAGAGGGGGAAGGACAGCCAGGGTCAGGGTGGTGCTGGGCGGACTCCAGCAGCCACTGCAGGCTGCAGAGAGAGAGGATGAAGAGGCCAGGAGAGGTCAGGCTCTAGAAGCTGGGACAGCCAAGGACAGACTCTTCCCTTCAGCTTCCAGAAAGGACTGAAGTCCCCTTGGCAGGCCGGTGTTGGCCCCAAGAGAGAGACCCATCTATGACATGTGAGCTGACAGGTTTGTCACAGTGGCAATAGGAAACTAATGGATCTGGGGCCGGGTGTGGGAAGCACTGCACTGGACGTGGGGGTGGCTTTGGAACTGGGCAATGGGCAGAGGCCAGAAGAGTCTGAGGAGTTCAAGGAATGGCCCAGATCGCCAAGAGCAGACTAGGGGAGGGAGCTGACATCAGCGCTGCATGGAGATGGTTCAGATGACATCAGCACTGCGCGGGGATGGTTCAGATGATGTCAGCGCTATGCGGGGATGGTTCAGAGGAAGCGGCCACGAGCAGACTGAGAGTGGGAGCTGACATCAGTGCTACGTGGGGATGGTTCAGAGGAAGCCACATCCTCCTGGAGAACACCTGAGGATGCTGGAGATGGTAGAGAGGGGCGAGTGGCAGAAAGCTCCTGGCACTGTGCTCTGAGTCTTGTGGGAGGCAGAGCCTGTGGGCAGCCAGCTGTGTATTCAGCCCAGGAGTTCCCCAAGCCAAATGGGGAAGGCAGGCTTCATTCCGGCCCCATTTGTTCTTGTGTTTATGTTAAAATGCAGAAGAAGGAGATGCCTTGAGGAAGACCCATGAAGCAAGAAGAAGACCTACTACTTTGGGAAATTCACAGCTATTTAGACTGCGGAAAGGTCCAGTGGGGAGCCCCCCACAGGAAGGCTGCTCCAGAGAGGAAGGTGTGGTGTGGCCTGAGGGAGCAAAGGTCAGAGCACCCATCACACAGAGGGCTCTTTGATATGACTGGGGTGCAGACACTTCTGGGGGGCCATCAGTCCATCTTGGCCTGCCCTCTGGGCCCCAGAGATACAAAGTCATTCCACATGCAAAATACATTCACCCATCCCCATGTTCCCAAAGACCTTGCACCAGCAGTTGGAAGCTGGCTGAGGGCTCAGGGCTGTTAGCTGCTTTTCTGGTGCAGCCTTCAGGGTCCGGCATTGGGCTGCAGCGTGACTCAGAGGTCAGCCTTGTCAAAGGGCTACAGCCCGAGGAAGCAGGGAAGAGAGGAGGGCAAGGTGTCTCCAGCACCCTGGCGATGGGGCCTCCACAACGGCCACTTTCTCATTGCCCTGTTGTGTTTTCTTCAAACATTTTTGATGGGCACCTCTGTCATTTACTCCCTTGCTTGCCCCCACCCAGAACCTAAAGCCCATGAGCCCTGGCCCAGCTCACTCGCTGCCGTTGAGTGAGGCCTACACAGTGCCCAGCGTAGAGGAGACACTCTGGTGACATTTGCTGGTGGTGGGCAGTGCCGTTTTATATTGTTCTGACCAACTGGTGACAGAGAAGAGGTCAGCGGCACATTCTCTTAGGGCCCCGTCTCCTCTCTGGACAACCTGCCTTCGCTTCCTGGACTTGCCAACTTGGGCACCGTGCCCAGTCCATGTCTGCTGCCCACCTAGACTCAACAGGGAGGTGGTGAGCTGGGCCTGGACCTAAGGGCTAAACTCCACTTAACTTCTCCAAGCATCTGTCTCTAATGTGCAAATACTCACACCTGCCTCTGAAGGACTCTCCGTCCCCTGGGTGAGACAAAGTCCTACCCTCCCCAGCTAATCTGCTCTCCTGTCCAGCCCCTCCCACAGCCCACTTGGCCGCTGCCAGGTCCTTGGTGTTTGTGGAAAAGTACACCCAGACTAAAACAGGGCCTTTGATCCAGTGCGGGCTTTCTATCATTTTCATTTCACTCTTAGACACCCTAATGCCCTGTACACACCGCACACCCCCGCCTCCTGTGACCCAAAGCAGCATTGAAAGCTGGGCCTCCCCCGTCATGAAAACACTGTGGGTTGGACAGCAAGTGTAAGAGCCAGACGAAAGGAGGAGAAAAGTAGGGACCCCAAGCGTGAAATTCTGAATTTCCCATAAGGATTATGGAAGAGGCACCTGTCTGCCTCTTCCCCCCAGAAGCCCACCCCTGAGGAGGCAGGCACAGGGGTGACTGCACCCTGCTGCCCTGAGCACGTACACAGGAGGCCAGCACCGTACCGTGCTCCACTGAGCTTTCACTCAGGGTTCCAGGAACAAGATTGCAACAGCCCCTGCTGCCAGGAAATGAGCTGCCGCCCTGGGAGCCCTTCAAGATATCTGGGACATCACATCAGCACGCTTACAAAATCCTGCAACGCTCAGGACTTGGCAGCATCACGTCCTTGGCGCCAAAGAAGGAAGTGGCTGGTCACAATGAAAGTGCTACCCCTTACCCTCCAACGAAGGGGTCTGTCCCAGAAACTTCACCCCAAGTGGCCAGAGTCTGCCTGCAGTGTGGCCACCCCAGGGCTCTTGCCTTCTGTCCCCCTGCCCAATCCTGCATCATCATCTTATGGACCCAGTGCAGCAGTGAAGCCCACCCAGCCGAAAAAAGAGGCCAAGGGGCCAAGCTTTGTGCAAAATCGGCAGACAAGAGCCCCGATTTGGTGCTGGATTTGGCTCCCAGAGTGTGCCCTCCAGCCTTATGGAAGGCTCAGGGTGAGGAGTCAGCCTAAGTCAAGGGTGCGCCTTCACCAGGAGCACCTGGGGGCATTGCAAATAACTGAGTCAGGATGTTAACTGAGATAATAACAAAAAAGAAAGCATCAAAGAAAGCAAAGGGAGGATAGGGATGGAAGTGCCTGGTGAATGTCATTAATTCCGTTTTAAATAGAGAATTCATTATAATTTTGTTTACTCAGCAGACTGGTGTACCCAAGATGGCAATTTAAAAATCCTGGACAGGACCTTTGGGTATATGACTTTTTAAAGTGCTGACATAAAAGAAGTCTGAACCTAAAAGTTTCAGGCTTCCAAAAACTCAAAAAAATGTGCCACACTATTTCCAGCTTCTGCAATTACATAGGACAGGTACCGCCTTCCTCTTTTTCACGGGGAAGGAAATATATTCATCATAACACTATACTCACCAGAGTTACTTTCCAAAGTTAAACTGAAAGCTTGAATAAGAGCCTCTGAGTTGTCTATCTGAAAAATCACTAAGACTATACACACTAAAAATAATTCATTATCTATCTTTAAAATGCTTCTACAGGAAATCACTCCAGGCCCACATGACATATACACGTATGTGAGCCAGGGCCAAGCAGAGCCAGCAAATAAACTGTAGAGTGCAAATCTGCTCTGGATGAAGGTCCGGAGACCCCAGTTCTACCTCCTGGTCTCCACTAAACCCGGGGGGGGGCACATTCTGTGCCTCAGTTTCCTCTCTTGTAAAAAGACAGACTAATAATACTAGCTCTGCTCACCCCTCCAGGTTGTTCTGACTATCCAATGAGCTAATACTCCTGAGGATACTTAAAAACTGAAAATGCTAAAACAACAACAAAGGCGCGTCCCCACAAGCAGGTGTGCGCAGGGAGGCGGCGCTCTGGAGCCCCGGGCCGCGTAGGTACACAGGTAGCACGTGGGTTCTCCTTGGAGCTGGGTTGCTTTCCTAGAGATGGGGTATCTGCTGCCAGAGGTCGGGCCCCTGTGCGCAGCCCAGGCCGCCAGTCCTGGGTAACAGCTGCCCTGAAGGTCGCCGTCTCTGTGGAACACCTGCTGGAAGCCTCTCCCCCACCCCCGAAGGCAACCCCGGGGCTCACGCCCTCACCTGCGGTGTCCCAGATGGAGATGTTATAGGAGCGCCACTGCTTCAGGTAGAAGGCGCCGCCCACCGTGCTGACCGTGTCCGGGAAGCGCCGCTCCATGTACCTCTGCAGCAGCGACGTCTTGCCCACGTTCATGTCTCCCAGCAGCACGATCTTCCCGTCGGGCTTCCGCATGTTCCCGCAGGCAGCCCCCTCCTGCGCCCCGCGGCCCCTGCGCGTGGCTGGCCCGCTCGTGCGCCCCGGGCGCAGCTGTGGGAGCGGGCTGCTGACCCGGAGGTCGCTCGGATCCCGGACTCTCGGATGAGATCGGACGCGTTCAGGTTGGTGTGGCCGTAGACCTAAGGCTCGCAGTGACCCCGAACTCTCGTGAACTCGCAGGGACCTTCCCCTCTGTACGCCTGGGAAAGCAAGAGAGGAAGCGCGTCTCGGCGCCGGAACAGGAGCTGAGACCCAGCCGAGAGCCCACGTCTAGTGTCGGGCCCGCCGCGGCCGGCCCCCTGGACCCCGCCCCTGACGGCCCGGCCCCGCCCCCTTCCCGGGCGCCCCCGCCCCGCGGACTTCGCTCTTCCGCCGGGAGGAAGCCGCCCTTTCCAGCCCAGGGTGAGCTGTAGCGTCCCAGCTCCGCGCCGAGGACTGCTTGGGGCGGGGGTGGCGGAGGAGTGAAAGTTCCGTGAACTCCTTCCGCCTCTCCCACTTGTTCGAACTGGTCTAACGCGGAGGCCGGGACCGCCGGGACCGCTGGGGCCGCTGCTTGCCCCGAGCGGCGAAGGAGGGGGCGACCACAGCGGTGTAGTCCCGGAGCGAGCGCTGGAGACGCTCTTCGTCCCGCTCCCCTTAGGTGAAGCTGCTTCCTCCTCCCACCCCATCTTGAGATGAAGTGCGTCTCTGCGGGTGCACACGTGTGAGCCCCCCAACCTACGTCACCGGCCGAACTTTCCCTTGAGTGAGCGGCTGCAGAGCCCGCCCGGAGACTCACTGTCCTGATTAGCGAGGCTGGGGTGGGGGACGCTCTCTAGCACGGGGTTTTGTTTTTATTTATGTATTTATTTTACCTTTGCAAAAAGACTTTTACCCTATTTTGTGTACGAAAAGCCTACAGGCTTCCCTAATTGAAACTTAAAATGAAAATGTTACTTGGGAGGTTGCAATGACTCGCATTGAAATCTTACCTCCTTTTTTTTTTTTTTTTTTTTTGGTAGGACAAGCCTTGAAACGCTTTTTTAGCCTGTGGGATTTAGTACGAAATTACCTTAGAAGAATGGACGCTCTAACTTGAGCCCTGCTGGGCAGTGTCACCCAGGCCTGGCCTGGCTTGGCTGGGACAAGGCTTGTCCTTTGTTCCTGGTTGCCTCCTCCGATAGAGGCCCTTGGATGAGGGCAGGCATTTCACACCCCCTTGTTCCCACATCTACAGCTGCTGAGACCAGAGCCATTTGGGGCTGGAGTGGACCTGGACGTCCTGTGCTGAAAGGCACTCAGAGGCCATACTGTCCTGCTGAGCACCAGGCTCCTCTCAGCCTCCACTGTCTTTTCCTCCCAGCTGGCTGAACAGAATTCAGCACCTGTTGAATGGGTGTTGCATGCCAGTGTCCATCTAAGGAACAGAGGTTCTCAAATTTATTCGGAGTAGGGTATTGCCGTGGGAATACATGTGCCACAGTCAACTATTACCTCATATTCAGGGAGAAAAAGGAAGACAAGGGCTTTTAAAGGGAACCAGGAGGATTACATAATTGTTTTGAGATCTGGGGCAACAAAGATCAATAACAAAGGGGACAGCCATCTGGGGCTGGGCGGGCAGTCACTGGGCAGACATCCTTGCAGAAGTACTTTCTGTGTAAGGCTTCAGTGGCCTTTGTGTGAGGCCAGCTTTTCCAGGGTGTTTAATGTTAGCAGGCATGAGGCCCCGTTCCTGGCTTCCCCAGCTCTGCTTGTCAAGAGGTTCTCAGCATGCGTGACTCTGCTTTGATTCTGAGGGCGTTCCTACAGAACACAGTGCCAAGCCTGGGGGCACACAGACATGGTTACGGTTTGGTTCCTGCCCTCCAGAGGGTCACAGTCACCAAACTAAACCACAGCCTCAACCTTGAGCTCATAAGTAGGTCTGAATGGCCCTCTGTGCAGGTCAGGCTCACAGAGGGGCCTCAAACAGAGCCAGGAGCCAGGTGCTCAAATGCCATCTGTGTGACCTGCTCCCACCACTGGCCACAGTGGGGCCTGAGAGCCCACACGCCTGGAAGCCAGAGAGGAAAGCAGAGATGTAGCCCAACTCACGAGCTTTTGGATACTGAGGCAGGCGAGATCCTCCCCAGGGAGGTTACAAGGCAGCAGCGAATGCCAGTGACAACTGTCTGGCATAACTTGTGTGGGGCCAGTTTTTCCCTTTTCAGAGGTGCTTTGTTCTGCTTTCATGGGGATTTTCATCTCTCCACATCCTTACGTGGCTTTCATCTTCCCATTCTCTCACCTGTAAGGCTTGCCCCTTTGTTTTAGGAAAACATTTAAAACACGGAGAATAATACGTCAGATGCCAGCTGTGCCCCCCTTGTTAACATTCCCCTTCCCCAGAGTGATTACACTTTCATGATTTAGGCATGTGCCTTCCAGGTTGATTTGAAAGATTTTTGCCACATGGACGTGGAGCTATATTCATTTTCTGGGACTGCCCCATAGCAGAGTACCACACCTGGGAGGTGCAGACAACCGAAATTTCCTCTCTTTCGGTTGATGGCCAGGCTTCCTCTTCTGCCACAGCCGCAGCTCAGCCTCCAGCCTCAGGCGTCTTCTTTCTGTGTCTATTCTCTATGACGGAATTTCCCTCCCTTTTTTTTTTTTGGCTGGGGCTGGGTTTGAACCCACCATCTCAGTATATGGGGCCAGTGCCATACTCCTTTGAGCCACAGGCACTGCCCAGAATTTCCCTCTCCTTATAAGGATACCAGTCACGCTAGACTGAGGCCGACCCTACTCCCCTGTGACCTCAGCCTCCGCCATAGCTGGTCTCCAAGTAGGGACATGTTCTGAAATATTGGGTATATTAGTTCGTTTATGCTGCTAATAACAAAGTTCTTGAAATGGGGCGATT
Organism: Galago senegalensis; assembly: GCA_963575145.1. Lineage (NCBI taxonomy): Eukaryota > Metazoa > Chordata > Mammalia > Primates > Galagidae > Galago > Galago senegalensis. The sequence goes on from CAUYTI010128915.1 coordinate 26,869, forward strand.
TATAAATAGTGGAAACTTATTTCTCACAGTTCCGGAGGCTGCCGTCTAAGATTTAAGGTGCTGGCAGGTTCGGCGTCTAGTGAGGCCTTGGGAGGTTGCAATGACTCACACTGAAATCTTTCACTGGGAGGGAACCAATGGGGACAGAACTGTGCGATGACATGCAGGCTGGCCCTGCTCCTTCAGCCTCACTGACAAGAGTGCACTAATCCAGTCACACAGGGTCCCGGCGGGTTGATCACACGCCAAAGGCCTCACCTCTCCATACCATCACCTTGAGTTAGGACAAAGTCTTCAGTAGCGGGAGGAGACAGGGGACAGTCACAGCCCAGCACATACACAGCTATAATAGCACAGGGAGCATTTGGGTCCCTACTGCCACATTCAAACCACAGACAGGTGCTGCAAACAGCCTCCGTGCTGCCCTCTCTGTGCTCTGTGGGTGACCAGGCCTGGCTGCACAGCTCTGCTGGACGAGGTGCACGCTCTCAGCTGAGCACAGAGGCCCCGCTCACTCCCAGGCCACAACCTGCTGTTTGGGGTGTCTCCCTGCTGTGCACGGATTTCTCTGTGAGTCTCAAACACAGGTGATGTCACTGCCTGGCATTCTGATTCTCATACGAACCCCCTGTGTTGGCCCTGGGCTCTGACCCATGGGGCCCTGCGAGCTCATTCCTTCTGGAACCTCCTGAGAAAGCTCCCGAGAGACCTGTGGCAGGACCATCGCAGAATGTCTCTGCCTTCTGAGTGCCTTCTGTAACTGTCATCCCTCCTGCTGGATTGAGAACTTCTGTGGAGAGGACGGAGCTATGCTGCCCTGGACAGCTGAGTCAGATGGGAAGTGTGTCCTGCATGTGAGTACAGACGTCACAGCCAGTCTCACAGCACTGATTTCCTCATTCTCAAATAGGAGAGAAAGTTCACCAGGAAGGAACCAGTGGGGGACAGAACCCTGCGATGACATGCAGGCTGGCAGGCAGAGGCAGCCCTCTCTGCTGGGCAACCCCATTGCCTTCTCTTCTGAGTGCCCAGGACGCAGGGCACCTGCAGTGCCGAGCCTTACCTCCATGGTCTCTCACACGCCCATGGGGCTGTGCCCCCCCCCCACCTATCATCCATGACCTCAGAGTGGCCCGGTCACCTCCTCCTTGCGACATATTTATGGCCCTTACCTGGGTTTCCTCATTCTTTTTGCAAATTGATCCTGTGACCTTCCGAGCCTCCTAACCACAGGTGCCTCCACCTTCCCAGGAGCTGCCCGTGGTCATAGGTTGTGCCCTTTAAATTAATTCTCCAGACTAGTTCTCCTGCCTGTCTTCATCTGCGTTGAATGTGATGTCTGCATTTCCCTGCAATATAACCTTTGCCTCACTGAAATAAAATAATACCTGACAAGAGCAGCTTGGGACAAAACCTTTCTTAAAGACTCTAGGATTTCTGAAGATGAGAAAAATAAACAGGAAATAATGAAAGTACTACTGCTCCAAAGAGCCCCCCCCCCCACTCAGGCTCTCCAGCCCTGGGCATGCTGGGGCTCCTCAGTAGCCACTCAGCCCAATCTCCAGGTTCCATGGCCCTGGGGACTTTCTCAAGTGGCATCTCCAGGAGGTTTGGGATGTCAGAGGGAGGGGAAAACCAGGACATCCCACGTGAGGGCTGAGTAGGGGCAGCAGCCAGCTGTCTTCAGGGTACAGCATGGGGTGTGCTGCCAACCTCAGAGCCCCCCTTGAAGTTTGGGCCCATAGAGACCTTCCTTAGTGTCAGATCTAAGGATGGGAATGGGTGTGCAGGAAGCCTGGTGGAAGTCCTCAAGTCGAGGCTCACTGCCCTCCATTCTCCCTCCAGCAGGACCAGGCAGCATCCGGGAAGCCCAAAAGTCTGTCCTCAGGGAGGCTGTCGGCACGGGAAGAGGTCCCTGGCTGTAAAACGGAATCTAGGACCACGTAAGAGGTAGAGAATTCAAATGCGAGCCGGGGGACTCTTGTAAGCCTGGAAACAGGTAGGGAAAAGACGGCAAAAACACGTTCGCCAAAACAAAACACTGCATTTCCATAGACTTGAAGGCAAGAGCTGAATATCAGTGTAGAAACTTATTCCATAGTTCTTACTGTATTAAGCAAATACTTCCCAAAAGAAAATGCCTTTAAAATACAAAACAAACATTTAAGAACAAAACATGAATGAACCCTAATGAGAAGGCTGAGCTGGTTAACAGTTGATCTGTGCATGGTGAGATCCAGCTTACCTATGTCCTGTTTTTACTTTCTACATTGGATGTACATTACTCTCATACTTTACACAACATAGAAGCTGTACTTATGTGTCTCTGTGTGTACGTGTGCATAGACAGATCGGTGGTTAATAAACAGGTGGTGGATAACAGACATGTCTGAAAAAGGAGAAAGATAATGAAGACATTTTTAATTAATAGACTTGTATTTTAGCAGCTCTAGGTTTACAGAAACATTGAGCAAAAAATACAGAGTTCCCAGCCAGGTGCCGTGGCTCACCCCGTAATCCCAATTCTTTGGGAGGTCGAGATGGGATCACCTGGGCTCAGGAGTTCAGGACCAGCCCAAGCAAGAGAGAGACCCTGTCTTTACTAAAAATAGGAAAATTAGCTCAGTGTTGTGGTGAGTACCTGTAGTCCCATCTACTCAGGAGGCTGAGGCATGAGGTTTACTTGAGTCTAAGAGTTTTGGGTTGAGGCTGGGCACGGCGACTCATGCTTGTAATCCTAGCCCTCTGGGATGCTGAGGTGGGTGGATTGCCTGAACTCACAAGTTTGAGACCAGCCAGAGCCAGAGTGAGATCTTGTCTCTAAAAATAGCCAGGCATTATGGCAGGTGCCTATAATCCTAGCTGCTCAGGAGGCTGAGGAAAGAGAATCACTTGAGCCCAGGAGTTTGAGGTTGCTGTGAGCTATGACGCCATGGCACTCTACCAAGGGCAACAAAATGAGACTCTGTTTCCCCCACCCCCCAAAAAATAAAAGAGTTTGGGGTTGCTGTGAACTAGGATGAGGCCATAGCACTCTTCCCAGGGCAACAGAGTAAGACTTTGTCTCAGGGAAAAAAAAAAAAAAAAATATATATATATATATACACACACACACATGCATATATATGTGTATATATATATAGAGAGAGAGAGAGTGCGTGCACGCGCACGAGCCCCCATTCACTCACTCTCCCTTCTTCCAATTTTCCCCATTATTAACATCTGGGCATTAGTGGGGTAAGGATCAATACCTATATGCTGCTACTAACTCAAGTCCGTAGTTGACATTAGAGTCCATTCTGTATGTTGTGCATTTGATGAGTGTTGGCAAATGCATCAAGCGTCAGGCTGCTCTGAAATCCTCTGTGCCCCGCCCCCCGTTCACCCCTGCTCACCCCACTCTGGCAGCCACTGCTCTTGGTACCATCACCATAGTTTTGTCTTTTCCAGAAGATCTTACAGCTGGAGTCACACAGTGTTCAGCCTTTCCACATTGGTTTCTTTCACTCAGAAGAAAAAATTTTAATTCTTTATTTTCTCTAAAGTTGTACAGTGATTACCCAATAAAATCTTTTCTTAATTCTATGAGGCATATATTTGGATATGCACAGGAAAGGTCTGGGCTATGACCACCAAGCTGTCCCAAAGTCGTCTCTGACGGAGTGACTTGGAGGAGGGGATGGCGGCCTCAGATTTGACTTACAGTACTTCTGTCTGTTTGAATTTGTTGCAATAAGCTTAGATTATACTGAAAAGGTAAAAAACAAAGATAAGAAGTAAGCCGTCATAAATATTTATTGATCCCCCACCCCGCGGCTAGAGTTGAGCCTTCCCATCAGTAGCATGGCTCTCCTGGGGCTCAGCTGTGCACAGAGCGTGGCCCCTGTGGGTGGTGCCCAGGGACTCCTGATGAGACGTCTGTGCTCTGGAACAGGACCAGAGTCTCCGGTGGGAAACCAGCTTCCTGCATTTCCCTGTGTGATTTAGCTCACGTTCTAAGTCTTAAAGGTACATGCTTTTCATTTAAGGCTACCCAAGGGGAATAAATGTATCTTCCTTTCCCGCTCGCTCACTCACTCTGGTTTTGTAGGGCACTATGAGAACATGGGGACCAAAGAGCCCCCAGGGCACCCTGTGTCCGCCAGGACCAAGACCTGCCTGAACTTAAGCAAAGGCCCCACGCAGCCCCCTCTCCAGTTTATCACATACGTTCAGCAGTTCTCCCACTGAGGCTCTGAAACGCACTCACATAGGAAACAGAAATTGCTCCTGACTCCCGCTCCATCCTGGCTGCCCCCTCTGCCCTCTCTCCCACCTTCCTGAGTCCCTCTTTTCTGGATCTCACTGGCCACCCATTTCATATAGTAGAAAAGAGCACCATGTCTGGGAGCAGGGACGGAGCACCTGCGTTCTGACTTGGGGAGCCAGTTTGTTACAACACCACCAAACAAAGGCTTCTATAGGAAACCCGAGTTTTGGTGACTGGGCACTTGGCTCATACTTCAGGCTGTTTAAGTAGATACTATAGGGTTCTCAAATAACCGAGGGGAACCACAAAGAATGTTTAACCCAAACTTAATTTTCAAAAATATCTAACTATTGGGCTGAGCCATAGGTTATAAGAATTAGACAATCAGGTGATGCCTGTGGCTCAGGGAGTAGGGCACCAGTCCCATATGCCCAGGGTGGTGGGTTCGAAACCAGCCCCAGCCAATACTGCAAAAATAAAATAAATAAAATAACTTATAAAAAATGAATAAATTTTAAAAAAAGGAATTAGACAATCAATATAGCGGGGTTGTGCTTAATTTTTATTGTCTTATTTGTGTTTCCGTATTTTTCACATTTTCTACAACAGATACGTGTTACTTTTTGAATAGAGAACAAGTGGACCTAAGATTAAACTTAAATTTGAACCTGGAAAAATGGAATGGGCTCAGTGCCTGTGGCTCAAGCGGCTAAGGCACCAGCCACATACACCTAAGGTGGCGGGTTCGAATCCCCAGCCCGGGCCCGCCAAACAACAATGATGGCTGCAACCAAAAAATGGCCAGGCGTTGTGGCAGGCACCTGTGGTCCCAGCTACTTGGGAGGCTGAGGCAGGAGACTCGCTTGA
>CAUYTI010128916.1:0-16205 GCA_963575145.1 Galago senegalensis
GACGGCTGCAACCAAAAAATAGCCAGGCGTTGTGGCGGCCACCTGTGGTCCCAGCTACTTGGGAGGCGGAGGCAGGAGACTTGCTTGAGCCCAGGAGTTGGAGGTTGCTGTGAGCTGTAATGCCATGGCACTCTACCCAGGGGGACAGCTTGAGGCTCTGTCTCAAAAAAAAAAAAAAAATTTAATATACATTTGGCAAGTATTGATTTAATACTTGCTCAGGTTGGTCTGGAACCCCTGAGCTCAAGAGATCCTTCTGCCTCAGAGGAAATTTATATGTAAATTGGTAGACTAGGATGAGTTTGTCAAATTAGAAAAACAACTTGAAGGCAAGGCACGATGGCTCACGCCTGTAATCCTAGCACTCTGGGAGGCCTAGGCAAGTGGACTGCTTGAGGCCACAAGTTTAAGACCAGCCTGAGCAAAAGCAAGACTTCTGTCTCTACTAAAGCTAGAAAAGCTGAGGCAAAAGGATCTCTTGAACCCAAGAGTTGGAGGTTGCTGTGAACTTTGACACCACAGCATTCAACCCAGGGCAAAAGCTTGAGACTCAGTCTCAAAAAAAAAGAAAGAAAAGAAAAACAACTTGAAATTAGAAATTTGGACTTGCAAGAAAGAAAATATTTCATTGGCATAATTACACTAAAAATTTTATTTACTTTGCTTAAATTGGAAGTTTAAATAGGAAATGGGGCCGGCTGAGGTGGCTCACACCTATAATCCTAGCTCTATGGGAGGCTGAGGAGGAAGGATCTCTTGAACTCAGAAGTTCCAGACCAGCCTGGGTAGTATGAAATGCAGTCTCTTCTAAAAATACTAAAAATTAGCAGGGTGTTGTGGCAGGCACCTGTAGTCCCAGCTACTTGGGAGACTGAGGCACAAGGATTGCTTGAACCCAGGAGTTTGAGGTTGCTGTGAGCTAGACAACACAGCACTCTAGCCTGGGCATGCAAACAAACAAAAACAAAAAATCTTTATGGTTACCAGTAATCCTCTGCTTTGCTTGTACTCTTTGAGGATAGTGTTGATATTGTCTGCAAATCCTGTTTGGGCAATCCATCGAATGTTAAAATTCTCCTTCACAAAGACTCCTTCCATTCTTAAGTTGACCAGTAAATGGTCAAGACAGTCTTGCTAAAAGAGAGGAAAAGTTAGAGATTTGTCTTTTTTGTTACATTCTGACAGTTGAATGATTACTAAAGGAAAATAATACACATTCACTAAATATGAAAGTCAGTCTGGCATGAAGTATTTACAGAGCATTTATTGTGATACTATAATACTTCTAAATGGCCCCATGTCTACCTTCTGGGGTAGGTAGCATTATGGCTCAATGAGAAGAAAGATGTAGGAAATACAAGTATAGGTTTTCTTTCTTAAGACTTTTAATTGCAGCTCGGTGCCTGTGGCTCAAGTGGCTAAGGTGCCAACTACATACATCTAAGGTGGCAGGTTCATATCCAGTCTAGGACCGCCAAACAACAATGATGGCTGCAACCAAAAAATAGCCGGGCATTGTGGCGGGCGCCTGTGGTCCCTGCTACTTGGGAGGCTAAGGCAGGAGACTCACTTGAACCCAGGAGTTGGAGGTTGCTGTGAGCTGTGATGCCACAGCACTCTACCCAGGGGGACAGCTTGAGGCTCTGTCTCAAAAAAAAAAAAAAAGACTTTTAATTGCATGGTGCAGTTCCATGGTTCAAAATTCATAAGAAGAAATGGTATGGGCTCGGTGCCTGTGGCTCAAGTGGCAAAGGCGCCAGCCACATACACCTAAGGTGGCGGGTTCAAATCCAGCCCAGGCCTGCCAAACAACAATGATGGCTGCAACCAAAAAATAGCCAGGCATGGTGGGCGCCTGTGGTCCCAGCTACGTGGGAGGCTGAGGCAGGAGACTCGCTTGAGCCCAGGAATTGGAGGTTGTGTGAGCTGTGATGCCACAGCACTCTACCCAGGGGGACAGCTTGAGGCTCTGTCTCAAAAAAAAGAAAAAGTATATAGGAAAATATTTGCTGAGACCCCTGTCATTGCCTACTCAGTTCTGTTTCTCAAGACAACTGTTAATACTAGCCTCTTTAGAAACATTCAAGCACAATATTTAGATGGAATTTATTATCAAAAATAATTACATTCTAAAGCAAGCTTAAGGCTAGCCATGGTGGTTCATGCCTGTAATCCTAACACTTTGGAAAGCCAAGGTGAAAGGATCACTTGAGGCTAAGAATTTGAGACTAGCCTAACCAACATAGTAAGACCCCATCTCTACAAAAATTAGGAAAAAAAAATTAACTGGCTGTAGTGGTTGTGCCCAGCTACTCAGGGGCTGAGGCAAGAGGATTGCTTGAGCCCAGAAATTCAAGGTTACAATGAGCTATATGATGAAGCCAATGCACTCCAGTTTGGGTGACAAAGCAAAACCCTATCTCTTAAAAAAAAAAAAAATTAAGGGTAGTGCCTGTGGGTCAGTGAGGCGCAGGCCCCATATACTGAGGGTAGCAGGTTCAAACCCAGCCCTGGACAAACTGCAACAAAAAATAGCTGGGCGTTGTGGTGGACGCCTAGAGTCCCAGCTACTTGGGAGACTGAGGCAAGAGAATTGCCTAAAGCCCAAGAGCTGGAGGTTGCTGTGAGACATGATGCCACGGCACTCTCCCAAAGGCAACAAAGTGAGACTCTGTCTCTAAAAAAACAAATAATAAAATAATTAAAAGGGTAAGCTTAAAGACCACACTGCATAATTAAAATCTATTGTTTTTTGTTTGTTTGTTGTGACAGAGTCTCACTTTGTCACTCTCAGTAAAATGCTATAGCCTCGGCTCGGCGCCTATAGCTCAACCGGCTAAGGCACCAACCATGTACACCTAAGGTGGCGGGTTCAAATCCCCAACCCGAACCCGCCAAACAACAATAATGGCTGCAACCAAAAAATAGCCGGGCGTTGTGGTGGACACCTATAGTCCCAGCTACTTGGGAGACTGAGGCAAGAGACTCGCTTGAGCCCAGGAGTTGGAGGTTGCTGTGAGCTGTAATGCCACGGCACTCTACCCAGGGGGAAAGCTTGAGGCTCTGTATAAAAAAAAAAAAAAAAATGCTATGGCCTCATAGCTCGCAGCAACCTCAAACTCTTGGGCTTAAGTGATTCTCTTGCCTCAGCCTCCTGAGTAGCTGGGACTACAGGTAACTGCCTTAATGCCTAGCTAATTTTTGGTTGGAATTAATTGTCATTGTTGTTTAGCAGACCCAAGCTGGGCTTGAACCCACCAGCCTCATTGATGTGGCTGGCACCCTACTCACTGAGCTATAGGGGCCGAGTCAGCTTTTTTTTTTTTTTATTTATTTTATTATTTTTTTAAATTTTGAGACAGAGTTTCACTATGTTGCCCTCAGTAGAGTGCCATGGCATTACAGCTCACAGCAACCTCAAACTCTTGGGCTTAAGCAATTCTTTTGCCTCAACCTCCCAAGTAGCTGGGACTACAGGCACCAGCCACAACGCCCAGCTATTGTTTGTTGTTGTTGTCATCCTAGTTGCCATTGTTGTAGCAGGCCAGGGCCAGGTTCAAACCCTCTAGCCCCAGAGTATGTGGCTGGTGCCCTAATCACTGAACTATAGGCGCACAGTGCCTGGCTGTTTTTCAAAGACTAAGTCTCTCACTTGCTCAGGCTGGTCTCAAAACTGTGAGCTCAGGCAATCTACCCGCCTTGGTCTCCTAGAGTGCTAGGATTACAGGTGTGAGCCACCTTGCCCAGCCTAAAACCTATTCATTTGTTTTGTTTGTTTGTTTTGTTTTGTTTAGCAGGCTGGGGCCTACTTCAAACCCACCAGCCCCGTGCATGGGGCTGGAACCCTAACCACTGAGCCAGGGGTGCCCAGCCAAAACCTGTTTTTTTTTATGTGATGGGACTGGAATCCCAGATTGCTGTTTGAATTTCAGAAAGAGGCCAAAAATTCCCCCAAACAGTACCTATGTTTGTATATTATTTTCCATATGAAACATCTTTCAAATACATTTTATAACCATTACTTCTGAGGGCTTTTCAGAAAAGAAGGCTGCAGGGAAGAGTAAGTTGCCTTAGGATAGAACATCTGGCGGTACAGTGAAGTCAGGCTTATAGCCAGGCTTTCTTTCTTTCTTTCTTTTTCTTTCACTGTGATAGAATCTCACTTTGTTGCCCTTGAGTGAGTGCTGTAGCATTCAAGCTCACAGCAACCTCAAACTCTGGGGCTCAAGTGATTCTCTTGCCTCAGCCTCCTGAATAGCTGGGACTACAAGTGCCCACCACAACGCTCAACTATTTTTTTTGTTTGTTTAGTAGGCCTGGGCCGGGTTCAAATGCACCAGTCCAGGTGCATGTGGCTGGCACCCTAACCACTAAGCAGGGGCGCCCGGCCCAGGAGCCAGGCTTTCTTTTTGACTTAAGATCACTCAAGAATCAATATTGTTTTGGAAAACAGTTAAATAACAACAACAGAAATCTCTTATGTACTAACTGTTAAGTCCTTGGTGAGGGAAGCAGTTTCTTTGGGTAATTTCTGGATTTTCCCTGGGCCGGTACTTTTACTGATACACTGTTAGAAGAAAATAGAAATATCATTTGGTTTATCTGTAAGGTTTTATTTTATATAAATTTGAAATGAATATGAACATAACTAAATACAAAAGAAAAAAGAAATCCCGCCATTAGTGTCAGGAAGTGGAGATAGAAATGAGTACAGCTCAGGCTCTGCTCTCAAGGATCTCAAAGTTTGAAAGTGGAAACATAAGTGTATCCAGATAATTACCATGTGGAACGTCTGCAGCTCTGCACTGTATTCTGAATGCTTACTCCCCCCATCCCATTCATAAATTGAGATCCTCACCCTCCAAGTGATGGTAATAGGAGGTTGGGCCTTTGGGAAGGGATTGGGTCATAAGGGTGGAGCTCTCATGAATGGGATTAGTGCCCTTATAAAAGGAACTTCAGAGAGCTCCTTTGCCCTCTCCACCATGTGGAGGATACAGTGAGAAGATAACATCTATAAGGCCAAAAAGCAGGCCCTCACCAGACACTGAATCTGCCTTGATCTTACACTTCCCAGCCTCCAGAACTGTGAGCAATAAATGTATGTCTTTATAAACTACTCAGTTTGTGGTATTTTGTTATGGCAGTTCCAACAGCCTAAGACATTCTGGGAGTACAGAAGAGAGGCACGTGACCCGTGCAGACAGTAGGACAGAGGTGGGGAGGATGCAGAGGAAGATGTCTGAGCTAAATCTTAATGATGAGCAGGGAGTGGCCAGGGGAAGGGCGGGAGAAAGCTGCCCTGGCTGAGCCACACAGTGGCTGCTTCTGTCAAAGTGGCCTAGACCAGAAGAGGTAGACCTCACAAATCTAGAGCTCTGGGAAGTGACCAACAGATCTGGTGAACCAGGCCATGTCAATACTTTGGGGTAAGCGTCAATTGACACGGTAGTATTCCTATATGTCACTGTACAGGGTGTGTGTCTGAGGTACAATGATCCCCATCTCAGTTTGAGCCCTATGGTGGCCCTTCCCATTTCCCTATGTCCATGTAAGAGGGAAAGGCTATTTTGGTAGAAACTTCTCAAAGTATATACTACAAATGAGCAGATATCATGTTTGTACTTTAAGAAGATTCCATTATAGGAGTCCCAGTCTTGATAGCTGTTGGAAGCCGAATGGCGCCAGAGTACCACCCATCCCCACCCTCGAAATTATGCTGACCTTTGTCAAGCAAAGAGCTGTTTATGTAAAAACAGTGTTTCAAGAAAAGCCACAAAATATTCCAGGCACGTCGTCAGCACCCCTGGCAGAGGACCCAACTCCCATTTCTGCATTCCTCTGCCCCACCTTCCTTCTTTCTGAGTACCTTAAAACTAGGCTTATTGCCTCCATTAAACGAGACCTTGACAAAAGAAAAAAAAAAAAAAAAGAGAATCACCTAAGCCCAGGAGTTGGAGGTTGCTGTGAGCTGTGTGACGCCATGGCACTCTACCGAGGGTGATAAAGTGAGACTCGGTCTCTACAAAAATAAATAAATAAAAATAGCTGGACATTGTGGCAGGGGCCTGTAGTCCCAGCAACTCCAGAGGCTGAGACAAGAGAATCGCCTATGCCCAGGAGTTGGAGGTTGCTGTGAGCTATGTGATGCCACGGCACTCTACCGAGGGTGATAAAGTGAGACTCTGTCTTTAAAAAAAAAAAGGTATATTAGCTCTACTGGACTTGAATGTGAGCAATGTGACCTTGTCTCCTGTCCTCTTGGAATGGTTGAGATTACAGGATAGATGGGATGACTTCAGATGTCATTTGAAGTACATCTGCAATTTTGTTCACAGAAGGATCGGAAAGGTCACAGGTAGGAGCAGAAGAAGATGTAAGACTCTCCAGGTCCCTTCTGCAAATGTGAGAGCTGGCATACCCTATCTTAAGATCTCTTGCACACCCTGGGGTGTGAAGCCAAGGGCCAACTTCAATGCAACTGACAGACTGAAGGCTGTGCTGTCCCTGGAGATAAGCAAGTAGGTGTCAGGCAGAGGGAGGGAGGTGTCAACCACAGAGCAGGGCCAGGTGACAGCAGCCTCAGCCTCACACCCAGCCCTGTTCTTGGAGTCATACCCTATACAGCTGCTTAACCCTCTGAGCCACTGATGGTCCCAGACCCTTTCCTGACCCTGGAGTCCTTACCTAGTGCCGTTCAAAAGTGACCCTATGACAGAGCTCCTGAACCCATGCACTGAGCAGGCTGAGAAGTCAGCTGGCTGGCCTCAAGGTTGGAGGTGGCAGTGGTTATAAGTTGAGGATGCTTTTGAGGTTCTCAGGGAGGAAGTGGGGCTTCTGGCTGTGGTTCCATTGCCTCCCTTTCTTACTGTACGTGCCAACCCAATCCCCCAGCCCTACTGTGCTGTCCTAACCCCAGCCTCCTAACAGTAAGATCTGTTGTTTGTACATCACTTTCTACTTCAGCAACATCCGGTAAGCTTTCTGATAGCTGGACTCTAAATTCCAAGGTTTGGCTTATATTCCTGTGGGCTATATTCCCAGAAACTTGTCCAATGCAATCAGTAAATTTGTGAATGAATGAAGGAGGGAATGAATGAATTAGAAGTTACTGAAGGATGCTAGATGCTAATTCTGCAACTTGTTTGCCCAGTCCTTTGGTCTCTGTCCATCTTGATTTTTCTGGAATTACTATGACCCCTTCTACCATAACACTTCTGTGGCCCTTGTCACCTCTTCAAAGGCTCAGCAACTCTTCCCTGAGCTCTCATTCCCCTCTGGGGCTTCACAGCTCCAACTCAGGTCATGTGATTCTCTTTTAATTGTATATATTTAGAGTGTCAGACATGATTTTTTTTTTTTTTGAGACAGAGTCTCACTATGTCATACTAAGTAGAGTGCTGTGGCATCACAGCTCACAGCAACCTCAAACTTGGGCTTAAGCAATTTTCTTGCCTCAGCCTCCCTAATAGCTGGGACTACAGGCACCCGCCACAACACCTTGCTATTTTTGGTTATAGTTGTTATTATTGTTTGGCAGGCCCAGGCTGGGTTTGAAGCTGCCAGCTCCAGTGTATGTGGCTGGTGCCCTAGCTGCTGAGCTATAGACGCCAAGCCCAGACATGTTTTTTTAGTATATATATATATGTATATATATATATATATAGTGAAGTGATTACTACAGTCAAACAAATTAACGTATTCCAATTCATAAGTTACCTTGTGTATGTGTGTGTGCACACATATGCAGTAAAAGTACCTAAATTATTCTCTTAGCAAATTTCAATACAATATTGTTATTATTATTATCATTATTATTGAGACAGACTCTCACTCTGCTGCCCCATGCTAGAATGCCATGGCCTCAGCCTAGCTTACAGCAACCTCAAACTCCTGGGCTCAAGTGATCCTCCTGTCTCAACCTAGTAGCTGGGACTATAGGCCCCCACCACAATGCCTGCTAGTTTTTTTTTTTTTTTCCAGTAGAGACAGGGTCTTGCTCTTTCTCAGGCTGGTCTCCTGAGCTCAAGGGATCCTCCCACCTGGGCCTCCCAAAGTATGAGGATTTCAGGAATGAGACACTGTGCCCGGCCTCAATACAATACTACTGACTATCGTTTTTCATGCTGTGCTTTAGACCTCTAGACTTATTTTTCTGACTTAACTGCAACTTTGTACCCTTTGCCATCCATCTCCCCATTTCCCTCACCCACACCATTTACCCCCTGTAACCACCTTTCTACTCTGTTTTTACGTATTCCAGTTTGGGGTCATCTGGATGAGTCACTTTTCTCCCTGTCAGTTTTCTTGCCTCTGAAATGGGGATAATGGCATCCTTTTTGCAGGGTCACTGTGGTAACAGAGTGAAACCAAGCATGGGGAGGAGGTTTGCTGGGTTCCTGGCACATGGCAAGTCTCACCTGCTTTGAGCTATTATTGTGGTGTGTGGACTGAAGCTGGGGGAAGAATTCGGATGAGAGCAGCGGCTACCTCTCCACCAGAGAGTGGTCAATGGATATGGCAATAAATCTGATTGTCGTTAATCTCTCCAAGTATGCTGCCCAAATTCTGATCTTCCAAAGTGTTCCAGGAATAACCATCAGGGTTTTAACACTTTCAGGAAGCTGTCTCCCAGCTACTTGCCCAACTAGACAACCGGTGATGTATAATATCAATGGTCACCCACATTTATCAAGTGCTTGCTTTAGACCAGACTTTATAAGAATTATCTTGAGGAATCCTGGAAATAACTCTATGAGGCAAGTACCACGTTTATCCCCGTTTGACAGATGACAAAAGGAGCACAGAGGGGAGAAGTGACTTGCCATAAAGTCACCCAGCTTGGATAAAATTCAACAAAACTAATATTCTTTTGGAGGGTAGAGGGTGAGACAGGCTCTATTACTCAGGCCAGAGAGCAGTGGTGTCATGTGTCATCATAGCTCACAGCAACCTCAAACTCCTAGGCTCAAGTGAGCCTCCTGCCTCAGTCTCCCAAGGAGCAGGAGCTGGAGCTGCAGGTATGTGCCATTTTCTGTTGTTTTTACAGCTGATTCCAAGCTGTACAGGCTGATCTTGAGCTCCTGTGAGCTTCTTGCCTCAGCATCCCAAAGTGCTGGGATTGCAGGCATGAGCCACCTCGTCCAGTCTTAGCTAATATTCTTAATCACTGTGTATTGACTCAGCATGGCAGTCCTTTTTAGCCTTGGATGGTGATGGGGAAAACTGGAGCCCACCTGCTTGTCCACCAATAGGGGAATGCTACATATTATGTACGACCCTCCAAGGGAACACTACATAGTCAGGAAAGAGTGGGAGGTAGTCTAAGTACCTGGCATGAAATAGTGGCCATCACATATTAGGTAGAAAACCCAGCAGAGCAATATGCATTGTATATTCTCATGTTTGTATAAACATAAAATTGTAAGGGTCCATTTACCTCTTTGTTGATTCACAGAAAAATGCCTAGAAGGATAAACACTAAATAGCTCACACTGACTACTGGGAAATTGCAGAAGAGGAGCTTTCATTCTTTGTTTCTATATGCTCTGTTGTTTGAAATGCTCACTGCTAGGCTTGGCGCCCATAGCACAGTGGTTACGGCACCAGCCGCATACACCGAGGCTGGCAGGTTCGAGGCTGGCAGGTTCAAACCTGGCCCGGGCCTGCTAAACAACAATGACAACTGCAACAAAAAATAGTCGGGTGTTGTGGTGGGTGCCTGTAGTCCCAGCTACTTGGGAGGCTGAGGCAAGAGAATCACTTAAGCCCGAGAGTTTGAGGTTACTGTGAGCTGTGACACCACAGCACTCTACTGAGGGCGACATAGTGAGACTCTGTCTTAAAAAAAAAGAAATAAAGAAATGCTCACCACTAGTAGGTACTATTTCGCAGCTAACCACAGGAAGAAGAAAGTTAAGTGTGTAGTGAGCGTCAGGAATCTGAGGACACAATACCCTTATTTCTTGTCCTCCAATCCAGAGGGACCTCCCCTTCAAAGGCCTCTCTAATGTCCCCCCAGCTGCAGAGGCAGTTCTACCTTCCTTCCCCTTCATGGGCACTTCCTGAGCCCACTCTGGTCACCCATGACTTTCTATGCCCAGGGTCTTTCCTGTGGATCTGGACAGATCCCCTGTCAAAACACCATGGCCCTACCTACCTCTGTGCTACGTCCTTAGGGGATGGGGACAAGGTGACATCACAGGCACTAGGCTGACAAGACAGATGATCTGGCAGGGACCTGGGAGATGGGAGCAAGGAAGGGCTTGCCAGGTAGAGGTGGGAACTGGAGGGATTGTGTCCTCAGCCCATCTCCTGGGACATTTCTGAGCCAAGCCAGGGAACTGTCAGATTTGGAGACCTAGAAATCAACAAGGCCATTTCCCTTTTTGTTTTTAACCCAGAGGTTATGCAGCTTGTTCTGAGAGTTGGGTGCAGAGAGTAATGTCAGGAGGGGGTAATGCTGGCAGATGGAAGGCAAAGGTGGATCTGTCTTGGGGAGGGATCTTCCTTCAAAGCCCAGCAACCTCACATTCCTGGATTCCCAGCAAAACTGCAGACAAGGCAGGCTCATGGGCTGGGTGTCAGGGTGGAGGGGGCTGTAGCTTTTGGACAGTGGAGTTCAGGAGAACCAAAACTTCGAGTGGCACCGTGGGAGTAGCCCCTCTATTAACCTAAAGGCAACTGCAAGAGCCACTGGAGAAGGAGAAGGCTGGGGAGGGTGGTCTGGGCCCTGGGAACAGCACGTCAGAAGAGAGAATGTGAGAGGCAGAAATGAGGGGGTGGTTGTGGTGGTGCAGAGAGCTGACACTGCCATGAGATGGCCAGTCTGAGGTTTGCCACATGATTCTGGGTGAGCTGCTTACTCTGAGCTTCTGTTGATCATGGGGATAATAAAATCAACCATACAAGAATATTGTAAAGACAAAATGTGATAAAACTAATGAAGTCACCAGCACAGTGCCAAGCATAAGGTAGTGAGCTCTTTGTAAGGGTAGCTATTTACTTAGCTCCTTGGAATATTCCAGCCAGAGTCCTATAGCTTTACTTTATTCTGGGCATGGAGAGTGCAGGATTCTTGGCTGTAAGCTATAGAAACCATTTCAGGGGGATTTAAGTAGAAAAGGAATTTATTTAAAAGACATTAGGGCTCGGTGCCTGTGGCTCAAGCGGCTAAGGCACCAGCCGCATACACCTGAGCTGGTTGGGTTTGAATCCAGCCCGGGCCTGCCAAACAACAATGACAGCTGCAACCAAAAAATAGCCGGGCATTGTGACAGGTGCTTTTGGTCCCAGCTACTTGGGAGGCAGAGGCAGGAGAATCGCTTGAGCCCAGGAGTTAGAGGTTGCTGTGAGCTGTGATGTCACAGCACCCTACCCAGAACGACAGCTTGAGGCTCTGTCTCAAAAAAAAAAAAACAAAACAAACAGATATTAGGATAGCTTACAAAAGAGTGGAAGGCCAGGCTTGGAGAATAGAATGGATCAAGGAAGGCTGGAAGTAGCCGGAACAACAGCCAAATGTCACACCCAGAACCAGCCCAGCTCAAGCCTGTAATCCTAGCACTCTGGGAGGCTGAGGCGAGTGGATTGCTTGAGGTCAGAAGTTCCATACCAGCCTGAGCAAGAGTAAGACCCTGTCTCTACAAAAACCACAAAAATTAGGGCGGCGCCTGTGGCTCAGTGGTTAGGGCGCCAGCCCCATATACCGAGGGCGGCAGGTTCAAACCTGGCCCTGGCCAAACTGCAACAACAAAAAAAATAGCTGGGCATTGTGGCGGGCGCCTGTAGTCCCAGCTACTTGGGAGGCTGAAGCAAGAGAATCGCCTAAGCCCAGGAGTTGGAGTTGCTTGTGAGCTGTGTGACGCCAGGGCACTCTACTGAGGGCAATAAAGTGAGACTCTGTCTCTACAACAACAACAACAAAAATACAAAAATTAGCTAGGCATGGTGGCAGGCACCTGTAGTCCCAGCTACTCAGGAGGCTGAGGCAAGAAGGATCGCTTGAGCCCAGGAGTTTGAGGTTACTGAGAGCTATGACACCAGGGCACTCTATCTAGGAACAATAGAGTGAGACTCTGTCTCATTAAAACAACAACAACAGGGCAACACCTGTGGCTCAGAGGATTAGGGCACTGGCCCCATATGCCAGAGGTGGCAAGTTCAAACCCAGCCCTGGCCAAATACTGCAAAAAAAAAAAAAAAAAAAAGTTATAAACAACAACAACAACAAACCAAAAGATTCACATGTGGGAAAAGTTTTAGACTAGGCATCAAACCCCTCCCCTAAACCTAACAAATGTCTACATAGGAAACAAAAAATGATTTGACAATGGTCCCTTGAAATGCTCACAGACAAGTAGGGGAAATGATGGAGCACTGTAGACATAAATGGCAGTTCCAGGGGCTGAACTGGGAGAGAAACATAGGTAATCCACCCCAGCTGAGGTGAATATTCTGAGAAGACTCTGTGCATTCCAGAGAGGCATGGCTGGGGTGGAGACTGTGTCCCTGGGCCAGACTTGGACACACTGGAATTCGTGGGAGGCCCTGGGGGTGACGCACCATCTCATGCTCCCAGGAATAATGAAATTTGCTCAGGCTAAAAATCTGCTTCCTGACAGAGGAGGCATTCCTGTTTGTATCTAGTCATGCTTTAAGCCCATTTTGGAGCCTCCATGAATTATCCCTTCCCTTCTTGGGACCTCAGCTTTCTATCTGGATTAGAGAACAGGCTTTCCCAGGATTAGTCAATCAGAGATGGGCCCAGGAGGAGGAAGACATGTTTGCTGTATTCGAGGCCTTTGCTCTGAGAGACCACTTGCTTGCTCTTTTCTGTCTCATTCCATACCCTTCTGTGTTCCTGTTCTTGTCTCTGCCTGTTTTCTCACCAGCCTCTTCTTTTTTTTTTGTTTAGAGACAGAGTCTCACTCTGTTGCCCTCGGTAGAGTGCTGTGGCGTCACAGCTCACAGCAACCTCCAGCTCTTGGGCTTAGGCGATTCTTCTGCCTCAGCCTCCTGAGTAGCTGGGACTACAGGTGCCTGCCACAACGCCCGGCTATTTTTTGTTGCAGTTTGGCCAAGGCTGGGTTCGAACCTGCCACCTGCTGAGTATATGTGGCTGTTGCCCTACTCACTGAGCCCCAGGTGCTGCCCAGCTTTGCCTCTTCTGTCACCATCTCTGCCTGTTCCTATCCCTGTCTATCACTATCATTATCAATGCCCTGTCTCCTTTTCAACTCGGCCCCTATCCCCAGAAGGACCCCACCCTGGCCTTTGAGCCCTGCTCTCTCCTGCTCAGCCTCATGGGTTCTCTGAGATCAGAGATAACACCCTTCCTAGCCCCAGTGCACACACACCCTGAAATTCTTGCAGCCCCAGTTCACTGCAACCCAGACCCAGCAAGTTGGCGTGCAGAATTGTTGTAGGTAGGCAAAGGCTGGGTCTTGCCTTTATCAAGTCTTGCAGGGCCCCCACCCCTGCCTACTCACCCCCCACTTCCGATTTGTGGCCACTTTAAATGTCACACCTTCCTGTCATCTCTCACTCCCATGGAACCTCAGCCACAGGCAGCTGCTGCCCGCCTGCCCACTCTCCTTCCTTCTCCAGTGCAAGGCTGCTGCAGAGCCAGGGAGAGCCCCGGAGAGCCCCACAGCAAGAAGCCCTCGGGGGCCAGGGTATTTATTTTGAGATCTGAGGCTGGGTTGTCAGGAGTCAGGAAAGAGGAAAGGAAGAAGGTTTTGGTGGGCCGAGACACTGGGGAGCATGTTTTAGGGTCTGAGGGCATTTTGGGGTTAAGGAGGGAGGGAAGCGGCTGATGGGACGGGAAAGGGGTCTTGGGGCATTTGCTAGGCTGAGGTGATCCCTGTGCTGTGTGGCCCCAAGTGAAGGATGGCAGAGAAGCAAGGTGCCAAGTAAGCAGATAGCTGAGCCCTCAAGGAATCCTCCTGTCAGGCCATTCAGGGAACCTGGGGACTCTTGGCTCACTCTCTCAGGCTTTATCCATAGCAAAGGCATGGAGACCCAGTATGGGTGACAGGAGCTGTCCTCGGGCTGAGCTGGGGTGTGGGACTCCCCTTGGTGGGGAGCCTTTGGTTGGTAGAGGAATTGACATCTCTTAGCATGGCACGGATGGTGTCAGTTCTTGGTGACCATGAGGAATCTGGAATGTTCTCTCAGATCTTTGGGCTCACTTGACAGTAACTTCAATAAGAACCTTCTCTTTCTTCCCAGTACAACTCTGCTCCTTCCCTCTGACTGGCTAGTCTCCATTCAATCTCTTTTCTGCACTTATCAGGAGACCACCCTTGGCTACCACTTCAACACCAAGAGAGTCCCTGCACATCCAGTCCAACCCTCTTATTTGGCCAGAGGAAGTGAATGGCTTGTGGTCACACAGCATATTAGTGGGAGAGCTAGTTCTAGAAGCTAGACTCCTATTTTGAGGACATTCACAGCTTACCTGTGGCTCACCTGTCTTCCCATCAGGTAGAGGGGGCATGAAGGGAGAACCAGCTGCTCAGGTGGGTTATTGCCATAAGACCAAGGTCCTTGGGGGAACCGGGGGAACCAGGGGCTCCCTGTCCTCAAGCCTGGACTTTCAGCTCAGCCAAGGTGACCAGGTAAGGTGGAGTCTCAGCCTTATCTTTGGGCGGTAGTCTGCTTATAGTAAGAGGTGATGTTAAAAGTAAATGGGAGAATGTCAAAAGGGGACCAGATCTCTGTCCTCCCTAGGCTTGCACACCTCCTGGCCCACGCACATAATGGGGATGTGCCCTTAAAGGGCCAGTGACCCTCTCCCCATGCCCAGGCTTCCAGACTCTCCTGAGGAAGGAATGGCCCCAGGAGGCCATGACCATGGCCTTGGGTCTCAGTGAGGGGGGTGCTCAGGGCCACCCTGAGGGGTTAATAGCTTTTGATGGGGATTTGCTCCAGGTTCACCTTGGCTCCATTCAAAACACAGGGCCTGGGAGTGCCAGGTACATTGGCTCACATGCCTGTAATCCTAGCACTCTGGGAGGCCAATACAGGTAGATTGCTTGAGCTCAGGAGTTCAAGATCAGCCTGAGCCAGAATGAGACCCCTGTCTCTAACAAATAGAGGAGGGTTATGGTGGGCGCCTGTAGTCCCAGCTACTTCAGAGGCTGAAGCAAGAGGATTGCTTGAGCCCAAGAATTTGAGGCTGCTTTGAGTTTTGACACCAGGGCAATCTACCCAGGGTTACAAAGTGAGACTCTGTCTCAAAAACAAACAAACAAACCACAGTGTGTGGTCTGAGATACACTGGGGGACCAGTCAGGGTGGTCAGGGGCAGGGGTGGGGAGTGAGAACAGGGCTAGATGGGGTTCCAGGGGGTAGGGGAAGGCAATCCTGTGGAGTGTGAGAAAATCCTTGAGGAAAGAAATCTTTGCATAAGGGAAGGGGAAGCGGTTTGAGTGACAGATATGGGAAGCTGGGATGCCCTAGCTTCTTCTCCCCTTTGAAAACATTAGGGATGGTGACAACCATGGAGTCCCAACCACCAGCCCCCAAGCCCCTTGTCTCTTGCCCTCTAGGTCTTTTCAGCCTGCAGACCACCTCCAGACACAGTGGATGCTCGTGGCCCATCCTATGCCAACTGGCTGTGCCCTTTGCCACTGACACCGGTCAGATCTTCCCAGCTGGCCTGCCCCCAGGGCCTAGACTTATACCTGTACACCCTACAGCCAGCACTCCTGGGCACAGTCCCACAGGGCCTCAGAGAGGACGCTTCAAGCACAAGTAAGCCCAGGGCTTGGTGCTGCACCTGTATCTTAGTGGAGGCTGGTGGTGCGGGTGCTGCTAGGTCTGGAGATAGGAGGTGGAGGGGACACAGTGAGGACAGAGTGTCAGGCATACTTTATTCCACATTTTGGTCTTGGAGTTCTGGTCTGAGGGTACCAAGGGCATTCAGGCAGTAATACCTGAGCCACAGGTGGTGGGCAGTAGCTTTTCCAGGTACGTGTCTGGGAGCTGGAGTAGGCACAGCCAAAGATGCAGGAGTTGGGGACGGTGCTTTGTCTGTCTAGGATATCTGAGCTAGTGGGATCTTTTTTTTTTTTTTTTTTGAGACAGAGCCTCAAGCTGTCCCCCTGGGTAGAGTGCTGTGGCATTACAGCTCACAGCAACCTCCAACTCCTGGGCTCAAGCGAGTCTCCTGCCTCCGCCTCCCAAGTAGCTGGGACCAC
>CAUYTI010128917.1:0-13815 GCA_963575145.1 Galago senegalensis
ATATATATACCAAGTTACCATATAGCATGAGAAAAAAATAAAGAAATGACAAGTAAAATGACACAGACATCCCCCCCAAAAGCCAATGAAGACAATATTATCATGAATATATATCAAGAAAACATATTATCATGATTTTAAAGGTATAATAAATCCATTATCCCTCCAAATAAGAGCTCAAGTAATATGGAGGAGATCAGAGAAGTTTTGGAGAACTAACATTTAGTTGAAACAATAGGTTGAAGAGCTAAGAAAAGGAAAACAAACAAAAGTGGTGAAGAAATAAAGTTTAAATTAGAAATAATATAAAAGAGAATCAATGTCATTGAAACATAATGGGGACAGGGGTTACAGAAATGAGAAAAAGCAAGCGAAATAAGATGGAATTAAACAGATTATAATATTAAAGAGAAGCCAGTGCAGTGGCTCATGCCTAGGACCCTAGCACCCTGGAAGGCTGAAGCAGGAGGATCTCTTGAGCCCAGAAGATTGAGGTTGCTGTGAACTAGGCTGATGCTATGGCACTCTAGCCTAGGTAACAGAATGAGACTTTGTCTCAGAAAAAAAATAATTAATTAATTAAAATATTAGAGAGAAAATAGTTGGTGAGTAAGATAGACAGAAAACAATATCTGCATGTTTATCCATGAAGAAGTAAAGTAGTGAAACAAGCAAACAAAAGGGTATAGTTCAGCAAAAGTGTCGAAATTATAAAAGACTTGAATCTATAGAATGAAAAGTCACACTACATCAAGGGAAAACTTAGCATGGAAAATAAACATATTCTCTTTGAGATACCTCAGAAAAGTTACAAAACTTCAAAGATAAAGAATAATCTAAGGATTCAGACAAAAATCAAGTCATTTATTAGAAGAAAATGCTGGCCTTGGAGTTCGGAAAGATCACTGTTAGGAAACAGAGTAATACTAACTAGAAGATCCTCAAGAAAAGAAAATGTGACTGAAAAAATGTTTATACCCAGATAGAATGTCATTCAGATATAAAGACAAGAAACACTTTTCCACATGCAGAAAGATGCTGATTTTAGACCCCAGTCGCTCTTACTAGGAAATATCAGAAAACTAACTTCAGGAAACCAGTATATAAAGGTATTCACTATGACTCAAAGACTAGAAAGCAGTATTTAAGCATTTAAACCATTGGACTGTATGACTAAGACTTGAACAAACCTGAGAATTATGGATTAAAGAGGAGACTTTAATCATTTTAAGCCTGACAATGTAGAAATTATATGACTTTTAAAAATTGAGTTGGGAGAAGTGAAAGTAAGGGGTAATATAGTTGTGCTTATTTCCTATTTAATTTTTTTAATACCCTAGGGTCCAATGAGGCAATTTAAAACGAATATATCAAATAACCAAGTAATAAGTGTGCTTAGAGATATAAATATAATTAAGAAAAATAATAATACAATCAATTAAAATTGGGTGATAGAAGTACATGAGATAAAGAAGTTAAATATCAGTAGCTCATAGGAGAGAGGTGATAGATGCTCTCAAGGATAGAAGATTAAGAGTACTTTATAATGTTATAGTTAATAAAAATAATCATTGGAACAGAAATCAAACTTTTAAAATTATTAAAAGAAAAAAAGAAGAACCTGGAACACAAAATGAAAAAACTAAAGAGAAACAGGAGCAACCAATAGCATGTCATAACAAGTAAGAGAACTTAGAAGTTAACTCACCAGAAAGCAAACCCCAAATCCCTAACATCCAAAAATCTAAAACTCTCTATTAAACAACTTGGGTCAAGGTTAAGGTCAAAACTGAAATTGTCCAATATCTAGAAAATGATGGAAATGAAAACATTACATATTGCCTGACAGATACTGTCCAAGCATATATCAATCAGCTTAATGTGGAAACACTGGAGGCAGTCCCATTAAAGGTAGGAACAAGACGAGCACGCCCTCATTGTCACTGTTAGTCAACCTTTTTTTGGAAGTACTCACCACTGCATTTATTATTTAAAGATGATATTTACCTAAAAAGAAAGAGAAACTATTGAAACCCCACGATGACAAAAAAAAAAAAAAAATGACACGTGTCTCCAATACAAAATCATTCTCCTTCCTGTATAAAAATAACCAGACAGTTAGAGGATGAGCTGAAGGCGGGAAAAGTATTTACTATAGCAACAAAAGAATAAAATACACAGGAATAATGGGCTTTTTCCAGCTATAACCCCACGAGCAACACCTACAAGAAGAAAACTTTTAAATGCTATTGAATGACACAGAACTACACAAAGAAGGAAGCTATTTATAGGATAGCAATATCAAAATTCTTTTAGTTCTTACTAATCAATAAATTTAACACAATCCTCAAAAATTCAAAAAAAATTATTTGTGGAACAACTTTATAGAAAACATGATTCAAATTTTTTCGTTAAAAAGAAAAATTGGAATTTTTTGTGGTAAATTGTGCAAATAAAGAGTAATAAAGGGGTGGTCAGGTCTAACAGAAATTAAGCTTTATCACAGGCCACAATAATTTAAACAGTCAATACTAGAAGCAGAATACATTTTGAAGCATGTCCAAATATACACACAAACTGAGACGTGGCTAAAGTCCGTACACCAAATTTTGAGCAGAAGATAGATAAGGAGTAGTTTGTGGACAGCAGGGAAGCCACATGGAAAGAATCGACTTGAATGGCTTCTCCCAACTTACACCAGAATAAGTTCCAAATGGAGAAAAGTTCAAAACATATAAAATAAAAACATCGACCTAAGAGCGATGTTTTATAATAACGAACCAGGGAAGGCCTTTCTAAATGTGACTTAAAGCTCAAAAGCAAGAGAGTATTAATTGAAATATATAAAAATAAAAAATTTTCTGACCAGAAATAAACCATGTAACAAAATCAAAAGAGAAATTACAAAACTGGAGGCTGGAAAAAGGGGGACTGCAACTAATATCGTAAACATGGGTTAAGACTATATACGTAAAGGGTTCTTACCTAAGAATAAAGGAAACATAAAAACTAGGCAAAATTCCTATATGTGCGTGTATTGCACATCTCTATGTATGTGTTTGTGTGCCTACACAGACTCGCAGAAAAGGAACGAAAACTGTACCTTAGTCACAAGAAAGATGTTCAAAGTCATTCATGAGAAATAAAAATTAAAACTGCACTAAATGATTTTTCTTACATATGAGATTAGCAAAGATTAAAGTTTGATAACACTATGTTATCAAACTGTACACAGAGGTACCTCCACATAAAAGTAAGTGTAAAAAGTATTCAACCACCAGGCAAATTATTCTAATCTGATCATGATACATCAGAGTACATGTTGCAACATCAGTATGGACCCCGTAAATATGTACAATTAGTTTACTGGTTAAAAAATTAAAAATGAAATAATAAAAAGAACCAAAAATATTAAAAACGCATATCACTTATACTATGATATTAGTTTGAGCTACAGTGAAACATTACAGCAACGGAATCCTGCAGTTTCCCTCCTGGGTCTAGCATCTTTTACTCATGACTCTGACCGTGACCCACACATACCACGTCATGTAGTGGTTATTTTTTGCTCATTGCTATGTGGTATTCTGTGAAATGAATATATCACAATTTGTGGTACTTAAACTATTGTACTGTTAGTGGACTTTTCAGTTGTTTCCAGTTTGAAGCTGTTATGAATAAAGCTACTATGAATATTCTTGTACAAGTCTATTATTTTATTTATTTTATTTTATTTTTTGAGACAGGGTCTCACTCTGTTGCCCCAGGCTAGTGTGCCCATGCTTCAGCCTAGCTCACAGCAACCTCAGACTCCTGGGCTGAAGTGATTCTCTGCCTCAGTTTCCCATATAACTGGGACTACAGGTGCCCACTATGATGCCCAGCTACTTTTTCTATTTTTCTTTAGTAGAGACTGGGGTCTTGCTCTTGCTCAGGATGGTCTTGAACTCTTGAACTCAAGGGGCCCTCCCCATCTCAGCTTCCCAGAGTGCTAAGATTACTTTGCCCCACCCTCTATCTCTTCCTTCCTATTCCTTCCTTCTTCCTTGTTAGATAAGTCCAAGTACCCAGTGTTTACCCTTACCTTATGACAGCCACTTTCATTATAAATTTGGTTTCTTTCAATTGAAAACAAACATCTTGAAAATTGACTCTGAAGCAAAACCTACAAAATAATAGTGAGAACCAAAATTACCCTAGTGCTTCCTGGTGAATTCATACTTTTTAAAAAGGGGCTTAAAGAAAGTATTGTGCCTGGCTTGCTCTCTCCAACCAAGTTCAAGTTATGTAAAAACACATAAAATAACTCTCCTTAAATGAAAAAGCTAATGTGTATATATTTGACCTGTGTAGTCACTGAGTTTAAAACTCAAGACCTACATATTAGATGTTAAATCTTCAGCCTTTAAAAATGGCCTCTACCTGCCCAGATGAACTATAATACATAATCAAATGTTTCTCAGTGTAAAAGTATGGAAATAATTCCAGTTTTAACCTAACTTGAACATATTATCTTTTTCCTTAAGCATGATTCAATCAAATGAAAGAAAATCTCTACCTAATCTCTCTACCTAATTGTCAC
This sequence comes from Galago senegalensis, assembly GCA_963575145.1. Classification (NCBI taxonomy): domain Eukaryota; kingdom Metazoa; phylum Chordata; class Mammalia; order Primates; family Galagidae; genus Galago; species Galago senegalensis. The sequence continues at coordinate 4,583 of CAUYTI010128917.1, forward strand.
CCCCCAACCTTAGTATGATGGTCCTAAATTTTATCTCAATGTTTTAGACTTTTCTTGGCACCTAACTTTCATCATACCAAATGAACTAAGTGTACGTGCATTAAGCAGTCACCCTACTCTTCAAATAGATCCATTTACAAAGGGATTCTTTTTGGTCCCAAACCAAATTTATCAAATTCTCCCCAGTATCTGCCCTTTCTCATAAGTTCTGTGTGTCCCCTGTCATTCCACCAGCCTCTCGGTTCCCTAGGTTATCTCATGGTTCATCACTTCTTCTTGCATTATAGAAGCAATGAGCTACCAACTCCAACCAGTTGTAGCAAGGTTAGAGACTTACTCTGACTGCAGTCTCTTCCCACTAAACACAGAAATACACTAAACTGTTATTACCTTCTGGCTCGTACCATTCAAAGTAGTTTTTTCACTGGGAATACTGCTTGGAGTCTTTTTCTACCTCTAACTCATCTCACTATCTCCAGATTACAGTTCCTAGAACATAACACTGAATTAATCACTCCCGGCACACTCATTCACGCAAAACACTTTAATGACACCAATTTGACTCAAGACACTTTAATGGCACCTAAATAAATATTTAAGTCCCTCAATTAGCCAGATTCATTCTACATTTCCAGACTTTTTTCCACACCACTCCCCATTTCTCCCCCAAATGTTGAGTCCAACTAATTACCCCACAGGGCAAAATGACAACAGTGTCTTCCTTCTGTTCTCACTGCTCTTTCTGTATCTTCTGCCTTTCTTCTCTACCTCCCCCTCACCATCTGAAGTCCGTGTCATGCTTGAAGATTCACCATAAATACTGCAAAGGATTGTCTGGTCACTAGAGTTAGCAATAACTTTGGCTTCCTCAGAGCTTCCACGCCACCCTGGATTTCCCTTTCCGTACTCAATCACTCATTAGAAATGTTCATGTCCATGTCTGTATTTTCCCATTATACGTAGTTATACTCCTCAGAGTGAAGATATGGCTATCAAGAGATAATTCTCCATTAGTCTTCTGCTTCTGTACATCTTCCAAGAAGAGGGAGGCTGTATTTGTTTCAGGCTCTCTTTTTCAAGGATATTTACAGAGCAAACAGTCTTGGAGATAGAGGTAACATCTTCATAAGGATCATAAGGCAGATTTGCTTATGATCCAAAGCAATAAAGATAATATCTCTCTTTAAAGGCATAGGTCAAGTTTGCTTACTGCTTTTAATAAAAGATTTGCATGTTCTAAGATCAGAGATTCTTTTCTACAACACATCCCACTGCAAGTGAAGGTATTATCTGGCCCTCTTGACATCACACTTCAAAAATTAGGGCTCAAGAAATTGGTACAAATGTTGATATTTCAGCTACTAGTGTTGCATGAATAATAAAGCCTTTTCACTCTGACCCAGAGTCTCAGGTCTCCTGCCAGTAATCATGGAGCTGTGGCAGACTTTGGCAAACGGACTCTAAAGAGACCCCATGAATCCCACCTCCAGGAATTCACACCCTGTGTACTTCATCTCCCCTTAAGTTCAAACAGGACCTGTGACTTACTTCTATCAAATAGAATATAGCATATGTGGTATGACAAAGGCGATTATAGGGGTGGTGCCTGTGGCTCAAGGAGAAGGGCGCCGGCCCCATATACCAGGGGTGGTGGGTTCAAGCTCAGCCCTGGCCAAAACAAACAAACAGACAGACAAAGGTGATTATGTGTACATGGTGATGTTATAAATGGTTGTACATAGTATCACTATCATGCAAGGAGGCTTTCTCCCTCACTGGCCTTGAGGAAACAAGGGTCTATATGGAGAAAGCCAATGTGGCAAAGACTTTAAGGTAACTTTCAACCAAGAGCCAGCAAGTAATTGAGATCCTAGTCCATAGCCTGCATGAAATTGGATTCTGCCAGAAAATGTGTAAATCTGGAAACAGGTCCTTTTCTCATCAAACTTTAGATGAGAAACCTGGTCCTGGCTAATACCTTGATTGCAGCCTTGCAGTGCATTCACCTAAGCCATGCCTGAGTTCCTGACCTATAGAGCTTGTTAAATAGTATATGGGTGCTATTTAAGCTGCTAAGTTTTTGGTAATGGAGTTACTAAACAATACATAATTAATTAATACAGAGGCCAACTTGGTAACTTACAAATCAGATGAATCAGCTCCTTTCTACTCTTAGCATTTTTGGCCACAAAGATTGGCTTCTGAAAGCCAATCAGGCTTCAGGAAGAGCTTCAGTCTTGAGAACTGATGGGTGGAATATAAGGGAATATAAGGGAACTGTCATTAAACATGTTGACCAAATTATATGGCTAACTGGGCAATAAATGGTCCTCCATTTTACTTCCTGTTAATGAGGAGGAATTTTACCCAGTTTTCCAATTTAGTGGGTTCAGTCTATGCCTCAAGAAACAGGTTCAAAGTCCAGCTAGCTGAACAGTGACATGATTGTTGCCCATTCTCCTCCAGGAGGATAAAGCTTCTCACCAATCTGTCAGCGAGATTGCCCCATGGTAACAATTAATACTAGATTCATCCTGAAGGGAGCAGAGGTGCTGACTTATGTGAGATAACAGTTATAGAGACACCCACTTATATTGTGCATAAAGGGAAAGAAGTTTGTAACTACCATGAGCAGAAACCTGTAGCATCATGGTCATACCTGAAAAATGGCAGCTATCTCTTAGGGGAAAATATTATTCTTCACTCTGAAGGCAAAGCTGCTGCTCAATAGGAACCTTGAACTTGGGCCTGAGCTTGGTTTACAGGTAGGTGAGATAATTTGAAGCCCAGTGGTATATAAAGGGTATATATAAAGTTGCCCATAAAGTCACCACACACAGAGAAAATGGGAAATTGTATCTAAATGTACCTTTATTTACAAGATATTTATTATAAAATTTTACAAAATATTTTAAAAATATTCTCTATATATTGGCCACTTCTTTGTCACCGCTTTATAAAACTTTGTAATGAATATTTTGTAAATAAAGTAACAATGAGCTACAATTTCCAATTGTATAGACAATAACATTAAATATGAATGGATTGTTAATCAAAAAAAAAAAGAGCTAACAATCCCACGTCAATGAAATGTTCATTGTCCCTAATCATCAGAGAGATGCAAATCAAAACCACCCTGAGATATCACCTAACCTCAGTAGGATTAGCCCACATCACAAAATCCCAAAGCTGCAGATGCTGTTGTGGCTATGGAGAGAGGGGAGCACTTTCACACTGTTGGTGGAACTGCAAAATAATACAGCCTCTTTGGAAAGAGTTAGGGAGAACTCAAAGATTACAAATTAGATCTCCATTTGACTCTGCAATCCCACTACTAGGCATGTACCCAGAAGAAAAAAAACCATTTATCATAAGGATATTTGCACTAGATCATATGTCATAGCTCAATTTAAATGGAAACAACCTAAATGCCCATTAACTCAGGAATGGATTAACAAATTGTGGTTACATACATGGCATGGAATACTATTTGGCCATAGGAAAGATAGTGATTCCATATCTTTTGTAGTATCCTAGATGGAATTTAAATACATTCTTCTTAGTAAGGTATCACAAGAATAGAAAAGCAATTATCCAATGTACTCAATACTGATTTGAAGCCAGTAGAAGATCTGATGTATGCCCACATAAAAGAAAAACTCATTTTAATTCAAGTTGGGGGGAGGGGCAAAAAGGAAAGGGGAAGGAAGAGGGGTGCTCTCTCTGAATGAGCATGGGGGTCAGGGTATTTGGCATACATTTTATGTGTGGGATATAACCAGAAGAGGGACTCTACCTAAAAAAAAATACCAAATATCTTGACCTAAGTTTTTGTATTCTCCCATTAACCTAAAATAAATTTACTTTTCAAAAAAAAAATGAATGGATTAAACAATCCAATTAAAAGTCAGGACTGTCAGATCTATAAAAAGCACATGGCCAACTACATGTTGTCAACAAAGAGATATACTTTAGATTCAAAGATATAGATAAATTGAAAGTAAAAACATGAGAAGAGACATACCATTCAAATAGCAACTATAGGAAAGCCAAATGACTAGACTAATTTCAGACAGAATAGAATTTAAAACACAAAAACATTACTAGCGCTAAAGAGGGAAAATTTATAATGATAAGATGGTCAACCTACCCGGAATACACAATAATTATAAACATACATGCATCTAAATAATAGAATAAAAAATATAAAAAACCAAAACTGACTGAAATGAAGGAAGAAATAGACAATTCAATAATAATACTACATATCTGGAGATGTCAATACCCACATTTAACAATTGATAGAAGAACTATGTGAAAATCAATGAGGATATATTTAATAGAAGACTTGAATAATGTTAAAACTTAATGAAGTATAAACACTATAAACCAGATGTAGAAAACATCTATAGACTATTTCACCCAACATAACCAGAATAGTATGGTTCTCAAATGGGACATTCTCTAGAAAAGAACATCTGCTAGGCTAAAAAAAACAAATTTACAAACTGTGTTTCTCTGATCACAATAAAACTAAATTAGAAGTTAATAACAGGAAGGAAATTTGTGAAACTCACACATATGAATAAATTAAACAACGCACCTAAATTACTCATAAGTCAAAGAAGAAATTAAAAGGGATATCAGAAAATATTTTGAAATGAATGAGAAGGAAAACACAACTGCCAAAACAGAGGAGATATGTTTGGAGATGTGCAAACTAATGCAGCCTCTTTGGAAAGAAGTAGGGAGAATCCTCAAAGACTCAAATTAGATCTTCCCTTTAACTCCACAATTCCACTATAAGGCATCTACCCAGAAGAAAAAAAAATCATTTTATCAAAAGACTACTATGACTATACTTTATACTATAAATTGTTTTATCATAAGGACTGCTATGATATACCACTATGACATTACTACAAATGACTATACTTAAAAAGATCTCAAATACATAACCAAAATGTACACTTTAAAGCACCTGAAAAGGAAAAACAAACTAAACCTAAAGCAAACAGAAGAAAAAGATAAAAATAAAAAATAAAGATTAGAACAGAAATTAATAAACTAGAGAATAAAAAATAATAGGAAAAACCAATGAAATCAAAAAGAGTATTTTTAAAAGATCAATAAAACTGAAAAATCTTCAGCTAAATTGATTAATAAAAAAAAGAGAAAAGCTCAGATTACTAGGATCAGACATGAAAGGGAGATCACCACTGAATTTATGGGGGTAAAAAGGATTATAAAAAAATACTATAGATGATATTATGCTAAGTTAGATAACTTAATAATTCCTACAAAGACACAAACTACTAAAACTGACTCAAGAGAAAGTAAACAATCCAAATAGACCTATAACAAGTAACAAGACTGAATTATAGTCATAAATCGCTCAGCAATGGGAATATGTTCTCAGAAATGCATCATTAGGCAATTTTGTCATTACATTAATAGACACAGAATGCACTTACACATACCTGGATGGTTCAGCCTCCTACCCACCAAGACTACATGGTACAGCCCATTGCTCCTGGCACAGCATGTTATTGTACTTAATTCTATAAACAATTGTAACACAGTGGTAAGTATTTGTGCCTCTAAACATATCTATACATAGAAAGGATACAGTAAAAATGTAGCATTATAATCTTGTGAGACCACCATTGTATATGTGGTCCATGATTGACCAGAACATCATCTGTGGCATACAGGAGGTGAGGGGAAGGTTATAGAGGTTGTAAAGTTAATAGCTAGAGGGTACAGAGTTTCTTCTGAAGGTGATAGAAATGTTAATTGACGGTGGTAATGGTTGCACATCTCTGTGCATATACTAAAAACCATTGAATTACACATTTTCAGGGGAAGAATGTATGTTATATGAATTATTAATATATCTCAGTAAGACTGTATAAATTTATAAGTAAGTAAACATATCTGACTGTACTTCCACGAACCTTAGTGAGGCAGTTTGGTCACTGTATGTGGCTGGTCCTAGAAAAACATCATCTCATTTCAGATGCTTTCTACATAATGATCAGGACAAAAAGTATAGAAGATTACATAGTTCTACAGATTTATTTCTGCCCAACAATTTTGGGGCATGATGCTTCTTATTCTTTCCCCAGTGGCGACCCCAAGTCAGCCTGCTTAGTTCACCCTCTAGCTCAACCAGCCAAAATGGGGGATTAGGCATTCAAACTTAATTCTGATCTAGTTAATTCTGATGTAGTCTTATTCTAAAAGGAAAATGACCACCTGGTTAAGCACACTGCTTGTCACATCCCTCTACAGTGGCTTACAGGGATCAAAGTGGGTATTAATGGGTTCCTACATGTATAAGTTTTATAATACCATTGTTTGTTTTATGTGAACTTTCTAGACTAAAGGTACACAGGTTAAATAGGGGATGATTGGATTAAAAAAGACATTATACCTCTTAAAATGGATTGCACAAATTTTATGGGGGTATATTTTAATCAACAAGTTCAACATCTGGGAAGCAAACAACTTAGAGCTTGGGAGGTAAAGGAGAGGAAGGGATATTAATGATCTTCATCTTTAAGAACTGCCCCAGAGCCTTCACTAAGAAAGACAACTCTCCCAAATTAATTGCAAACACCCTAAATTTTACTGCTGAGTCTGGCATTCTCCATCCATAATTTGATCACCATTTCCCTTGACCTTACTGAGAATTCTATCAGAAATAGCAGGAGGTGGCCTAGCTTCTGAACCACTCACACAAAACACCTGTCACCATTTCCCAAACTGGATTCCCACAGCTATTGATCAGTAATTCTATGGGGCAAGACAAATGACACCTTCCTGGTGGAATGGACAAATAGGACACACTGGGCTTGTGGCCCCCGGGCAGTTATAGTCTCTCCAAAACACTAAAGAAAAACAAACTTGATTATTTAAACTGATGGGGAACCTAAAGACAATTTTTTTTTTTTTTTTTTGGAGACAGAGTCTCACTGTGTAGCCCTCAGGAGAGTGCCATGGTATCACAGCAACCTCAAACTCTTGGGCTTAAGTGATTCTCTTGCCTCTGCCTCCTGAGTAGTCGGGACTACAGGTGCCCACCAAAACACCCAGCTATTTTTTTGTTGTAGTTGTCATTGTTGTTTGATAGGCCCAGACCAGGTTCAAACCCACTAGCCACAGTGTATGTGACTGGCACCCTAGCTGCTGAGCTATAGGCACTGAGCCCTAAGGGCAAATTCTTAAGGCTGGGAGACCTCATGGGAGGCACTGTCCATCTGTGTACCCAAAGTGACAGCGGTCAAACTTGGAGGTCCTTCTAGAGATCTCCAGTATGAAAGGCAGTGTTCAGTTGCCTCCCTTCTGAAAACATGGTGGCCAGCATCATACCAGGAGAGGAAGGTCATAAAGATCCTTTGCGTGTTTAAAGAAATGTCAGCAGTAGATCACATAGCTCTGGGATGACAGGAGATGCCTCCTAATAAACTTACCCTTTGCCTCCCAAAAGGGTAACTGACTATCATTTATGCCCACCCTAATGCCCAGTTATCCCCATGATAGGAGTTACCCAATTAGGAAAAATGGTACAAAATTTGATCTGATTTTGAAATGTTCAACAACAACACCTTGGCCATGGAAGCCAAACCAACTCAGCAGTCAGGCTTGTTATGGATGGTAGAATTGCCCTAGGCCAAGGCAAAAGCTGTCCAATCACTAATAAATCCTGTTGTATCTGGATTAATGTCTTGGGCCAAGGAGAAAAGTCAAAATGGAAACTAAAGAAGAATGCTACCTGAATAGCTGACATAACCTTAATGATTCACAGGAGTCATTCAGCTTGTAGAATGGTTGCCCTCAAATTGTTAATAACAATTTTAATTAAAGGCTGTACAAGGTAAATTGAATGGATTTGGCCCCAGACTCTGTTGGTCAGATTAGTCAAAGTAGCCAACAGAGTGGCAAACTCAGGGTTAAATTTACCAGAAGCCAGAACAGCCTTTCTACAAGGGATAGACATTTTTGGAGAACAATCTTCCATGGGTCTCTCATGTTTATACACTCACCTGTCTGTTCCAGGATGTTTGTATAGCAAACCATTTTTGAAGATGGTGCTTCCCTTTGGATCATGGTGTTTATGGTCCAGTATAATAAGGACATTGTCTCTCTCCAGGATAAAGAGCAGGTGTGTTTACTGCTTAGTATAAAAGATCCAGGTTCCCTGAGCTCAGGGTTCTTCTTCTGCAATGCGACCCACAGCATGTGCAGGTATCACCTGGGCCTCTTCAAAGTGCACTGTGAGAATTAGGGTTCAGGGAGTAGTCAGGACAAATTCTGACTACTGCTATTGCTGTGACTAATACAATCCTTTGTTTCTGACCCAAGAGTCTTGTGTCTTCTGCCAGCATCTGTAAAATGGGGGTAAACTCATTTGTTTATAGTTAACACATTGCTTACAGACCCTTTATAGTTCTTGACTATGCCTGTGACCTGCTTATCTTAGTATACTCCATCCCATCTATACTAAAGGAGTAAATGAATGAAGTTGTATTTGACCCATGTATAAACTCCCAAAAATATACATCCTACCCACAAGTCAACTCCATGCTTCTTACAATATATACAGTATAGGTGCAAAATAAGCCCATGACATAGCAGGTCTATTCATTTCAGCTGTCAGGAAAACTTTCCTAATTCCCATAGTGAAACTGACATTGACTTAAGCTTTATTAATCTCTAATACTGACTGCTAAAAATTAATTCACCTATGTCTAGCATAGTTCATCTTCTGCACATCAAAATTCTCCATTCCTATTTATTCTTTCTCTCTCTTTCTCTAACACACACACACATACAGGCACATACTTAAGTAGTGAGAACTTTTTCTTTGCATTCTTTCTTTTCTTTTTTTATTTATTGTTCTTACTTACACGTGTGTATATTAGGTTTCCACTTTTGCCTTCACAGAATTAAAAAGCCTAAATTTAATGACAATCACAATATTTAACATAAGGACTGAGAACAAAAACCTCATGAAGAACGAATGAAGATAAATACATTCAGAAAAGAAATCAGACGATTGCTGCAACAAAATATTAAGGAATAATAACAGTAATAATGCAAAGAAAGTAACATTCACATTGTCAGATAGAAGTATGTCTATTATAGAATACTTTGATCAGTTAACTTCTTCTTATTTTGTTTTTTCCAAAGTCTCAAAAAAAAAGACAACTAATATTTATAAATAAAAG
>CAUYTI010128918.1:0-10007 GCA_963575145.1 Galago senegalensis
GCGCCTGTGGTCCCAGCTACTTGGGAGGCAGAGGCAGGAGACTCACTTGAGCCCAGGAGTTGGAGGTTGGTGTGAGCTGTGATGCCATGGCACTCTACCCAGGGGGACAGCTTGAGGCTCTGTCTCAAAAAAAAAAAAAAAGAAGAAGAAGTACAAGCTTGTGAAAGTGAAAGGCGGGCTAGCCCTTACTTTCCGCACCAGCCTTTTATTGAAAGGGAATCATACAGGTGAGGGGAGTAATTAACAATGACTACGGGCTGAGGGCACGGGCTCCTCCCACTAGGAACTCCTATGGAGGAATGGCCCGAGGTCCAAGCCTCAGCTGCAGATCATCTTGCTCGGATGTTGGTGTCTCCTACACTTTGTTTCTCCATATAAATGTTAAAAAGTTTCCTGAGGGAAAAAAAAGAGAAAAAAGTCCCAATGAAACTTAACTAGAATTGTGTTGGAGACAGCGCCTGTGGCTCAAGGAGTAGGGCGCTGGCCCCATATACCCGGGGGTGGCAGGTTCAAACCCAGCCCTGGCCAAAAACGCCAAAAAAAAAAAAAAAAAAAAAAATTAAAAATAAAGAATTGCGTTGAATTTTTTGGTTTGGGGAGAACTGACATCTTTAAAATATCAAAAACATGATAATGGGCTTGGTGCCCACGCTGAGTGGTTAGGGCACTGGCCATGTACACAGGGGCTGACAGGTGCAAACCCAGCCTGGGCCTGCTAAACAACGACAACTGCAAAAAAAAAAAAAAAAAATAGCCAGGCATGTGGCAGGTGCCTTTAGTCCTAGCTACTTAGCAGCCTGAGGCAAGAGAATCGCTTAAGCCCAAGAGTTTGGGGTTGCTGTGAGCTGTGACAGCACTGCACTCTACCAAGTGAGACTTTGTCTCAAAAAAAAAAAAAATGATAATGCTTCCTTTATTGACACCTTCCTTCATATCCTTTAAGAGTTCCTTCAAGGATAAATTTTATCCTTTAAGAGTTCCTCAAAAAATTTCTTAATGATTTTATTGTTACTATTATAGTTTTACTACTATTTTATTGTGTTTATTGCGGTTACGTACAAAATCTGTTGGTTACTGTAAAGGAAACTTACTAACTTTTTTATGAATTAATTTACATTCTGCGTACTTTTCAAACTTCCTTACCAGCTGTGAGTAGGTGCTGCGTCTTGGGCTTTCCTCCGTAGACCATCACCTCGTCTGTACGGACAGTGCTGAGTCGGAAAGCAGCACTCACAGCAGTCACTTCTTGCTGTTTCTGGTCTTTTTTTTTTTTAAAGCAGGTTTTACTACATCACCCTGGCCGGGTTGAACTTTCAGCCTCAGTGGATTCTTTCATCATTGCCAGCTGTTTCTGGTCTTACCAGGAATGTGTTTTAGTTTATGTTTCTCTGAAAGAGATAAGAGATGTGGACTTCTGTTCAGGTAGTTAACTGGGGAGGTGACATCAGAAAGCTGGAGTAAGAACTGTGACACAGAAAAGGAGGAAATGCTAGTGGACAGATGTGTTGATGTCACCTCTGCAACAGCAGGGGCATAGTCCCCCTCCCAGAGCATGACAGATGGCTTTCCTAACTCCACCTGATGAACAGAAGGCTGGGGGCATTTGGCCCCTGGCCCTATCCCCATCGGGCACTCCTGGGGTGTTAACCTCTGCACCTTCAGGCTACCCTTCACATAGCTGAGCTCTGTCAGTTGTTGGGGGGGAACCTCAGAGCGGGCAAGTCGAGAGATGTATGGTGCTGGCCTCAGGTGGAAAGCTGTCATCATGATCGGAGTTCACCCAGAACTGCCAGCGACAGCTGCAACCAAAACAGACAGCAGAGAGGGGAGGCGACAGGCACCAAACACATCTGCTTCAGTCCACCCCATGCCCCACTCACATCCGCTGTGCCCACTGTAAGTCCACTCTGGACTTTCGGGGGGAGAAGCCAGCTTAATCGGCAGAAAACACGACTCAGGAGGGGTAACTAGAACAAGCTCATAGCCATTGCTGCTGGTGGGCCCAAGGCCATAATGACTACTTTTTCTTTCTTTCTTTTTTTTTTTTTTTTTTTTGAGACAGAGTCGCACTTTGTCACCCTTGGTAGCGTGCCATGGTGTATAGCTCAGAGCAATCCTAAACTGTTGGGCTCAAGTGATTCTCTGGCCTCAGCCTCCCAAGTAGCTGGGACTACAGGCACCTGCTACAATGCCCGGCTATTTTTAGAGATGGAGTCTGGCTCTTGCTCAGGCTGGTCTCAAAGTCCTAAGGCAATCCACCTGCCTCCACCTCCCAGAGTGCTGGGGTGACAGGTGGGAGTCACCCTTCCCTGCTACGTTTTATTCCTCTCTTCACCATCCTTCTAGAGTTCCCTCATCTTTGGTGTTCTGTGAAAGGGTCATGTATGCCAAGTGACCCCAAGTCCTGAAGGAGCAGAGAAACCAAAGAATGAGGCAGACAAATCCACTCTGTCAGTATAGGAGGATTTATTGGGGGACCACAGACAGAAGCATGGCCTTGAGCAGCTGCAAGATGTATAGGTCTCCGCACCACACCCCCAGACCAGGGCTTGCATCTGGGGGGCAATGCGTAGGTGGCTGGGCAATGCTGCTGACGTCACAGAGCACCAGCATCAAGGGTGGCTTTGGAGGAAAGGGGAAACTTACAGTGAATACAGTTTCCAGCATAAAGAATAATCCATCAACTAGACATTTTGGAGGCATTCCCAGACTCGGAATTAGTCAGGCAGATTAGCACTTAAAGTGCTAAAGTAAAGTCACTCTGTCCCTGGAATGCAGCTCTTACAATCTCACCACCCCCACCCCACCCCCACCCCCCAACCCCCGCCGCTTCTGCAGTGGCCCCTGACCCTTTAGAGGTGGGCGTCTGGTGCCAGGCAATGAATGAATTTACTTTTTGGCTATAAGAGAAGGCTGCAATGGCAATAACGTGTCTAAACAGCAAGGGCAAGACCAAGAATGAATAACAGCTTTTGCCACCACAAACTACAGAATTAAACCAAAAAAAAAGCATTGGCAGAAAAAGGGTGGGATCAGACTTCATACTTATCTAGCTATGCATGTCCTGCGGAGCTAGAGTTACGTTGTCAGAATTACCTGGAAAGCAACTTGTTGTGCATGTCACCAGCCATCTCCCTACCTGGGTGATACCCACCGAGGCAGACCAGAGGTATTGGGAACAGGTAACCAACCGCCACCCACCAGGCATCCTTGCCAACTGAGCTCTGGGCATCCTGCCGAGCCTGTGCAGAAGGAGGTTCATCCTTCCTTTCCCAAGGCAGAGCAGCAAGAGGAGCAGAGACTATGGATGGAAATACAAGCCTGCAACGGGTACTTGGCAGGGCAGCCATATACCCCATGGAGCAGAACGACTGCGGTAGCTCTGTCCCTGTCAGTGAGGACCTAGGCAGCCTGATGATCATGGGCTGGGGGTGCAGATCAAACATGTTGTTCAAGGGTGAAGGTGCTGGACTGATTATCTGTAAAGTTATGGGGGAACAAAAGACCATGCAAACAGCCAATCAAAGTCCCTTTAAAAGGGGGCCGTGTTCCAGGACAGTGCCATGGAGAGCATTTTGGCCCAGACTCCAACATGATCAACAGAGGCCTCTTTGACTGGCCGGGGGATTCCTCACTGTCTGCCAAGAAATACCCTGTCTCCCATCCAAGTGTCACCTCTCCTCCCTCAAGATCTTGGGGAGCCCTAAATAACATTTGCCCTGGGCCTTTTATCAGCTCCAGTAGGAATGCCCCTGGCTAGACATGTTTTACAACAGGATTAGTGGGTCCTCCTTGGCAGTGCTTCCAAGTGCGTGATTCAGGGCCAGCCCCTGGATTTATTTCAACGGAGTTAAAGTTTTGTGATAGCTTGAGGCGAAATTTTGCCTACCTATGCAAAGTGTTGGATTATGACTGCTCACAGTTGTGTCTTCAAAATTGTGTGAAAAGTTGTATCACTTTTCTTTTCAATCAACCCTGCACTTGGGATTACATGGCAAATGAAATCGCCAATCTCTGTCACTCTTCTATGGCCAATCTTGGACATCACAGACATTGAAATGTGTACCATGGTTGCTGTCAGTGTGTGGAGGGTGTCCACACATGACCTTGTGTTGCTCCAAGCCCTTACTGGTGGCTGTTTGGTTCGCCCTTTGGCAAGGGAAGGCCTGTGACAATCCTGAGACAGCCTCTGTCTTATCCCACACTGCGTCCCAGGCTTACTGGCTGGGGTCCGATGTGGTCTGTCTGCCAGTCTCTCACGGGGCGGCTGTCCTATGGAGGTGGCCTCACTGCATGCGGGATGTGGTGGTGACGTAGGGCGGAGCACACAAGGCAGTCTTACGGTGGCCACTAGACCTGCACAGTGCAGGCCGGCCTGCTCCCTTTGCTGTCTGCCAGCCCACTCGTGCACTGCGATGCCCACTGTTTATGCACCAAATTTGCTTGCTCAGATGATTGCGAGGAAGCTGATATTCTAATTTTTGCTAGGGTATCAGCCTTCAGGTAATGGGAGGGTGGAGGGAAGTGTGAATGTGACCAGTGTGCTGAAGGATGATACACAGTTAGGCTCCCAGGGGGTTCTGATCACCTCTCCCAAATGTCTTTCCACATGGCAGCTCCCCATCTGGGATTTTAAGCACATGCCAGTCATCTCAGACCCTTTGGGCAAGTTCAGTTGTAGACCCAAACAGTGCCCAAACTGTCTGTTCTCTACTGTAGGTCACAGCTTATGGCTGCAAAGCAACCGTGCAGTCGGAGTTCTCCCCACTGACCTCTCTGCCGCATCCCCATCTCAAACCCGACTGCACCTTCTGCAGATGGCCAGGAGCTGCCACCCGTACACGTGGGTCACCTCAGATGGACCCATCTGAGTATCAAGTTGTTTTCGGGGTTGAGGGCTGTGCCTTCATGTCCCGTTGGAGGCATTTTTGTGGGGGGTCCACAATACACAATAGGAACAGCAGAGGTCCCACACTGTACTGGCCCCAAGGCCAGTATGCAATTCATTCCCCAAAGGACTTGTGGAGAGGGCACCCACATTGTTGCAGGTGCGTTATAACACTTCTGTAAAGTGGAGGCCTGGGTCATAGCTGAGGCAGGCCTGGAGACCAACCCTTCTTTTTCTTCTTTTTTTTTTTTTTGAGACAGCGTCTCAAACTGTCACCTTGGGTAGAGTGTCATGGTGTCCTAGCTCACAGCAACCTCCAACTCTTGGGCTCAAGCAATCCTCTCTCCTTAGTTTTCTATTTTTAGTAGAGATAGGGGGGCTCACTTTTTGCACAGGCTGGTCTTGAACTCGTGAGCTCAAGCAATCCACCTCTCGGCCGCTCATTACAACCCTTCTTCTATCCAGCCCTTATAAGCAGACCTGCTTTACTGTCCCCAGCAAAGCAGCCTTTATGGGTTCCCTTTGCCTCAAGGCCTCGCACACTCCCAGGACCTGCTATTTAGTGGGAAAATAGCAGGTTTCCGTGCCTTTCCATGGCTGAGACAGGAATCCCTGGGGAAAATGCTTTCCTGTGCTAGACTTGTCAGAGAGTCCACTGGTCACATCTAAAGACATTGGTATCCTGGGAAGGCAGAAACCTAAGGTTTGTGCCTGGGATATTAATATTTTGCCTTTTTAAATGCATTCTTTTTGGCTGAGCGCAGTGGCTCAAGCCTATAATCCCAGAACTTTGGGAGGCCAAGATGGGTGGACTGCCTCAGGACTTTGAGACCAGCCTGAGCAAGAGACCCTGTCTCTAAAAAACAGTCAGGCATAGTGACTGGTACCTATAATCCCAGCTACTCAGGAGGCTGAGTCAAAAGGATCACTTGAGCCCATGAATTTGAGGTTGCTGTGAGCTATGATGCCATAGCACTCTACTGAGGGCCACAAAGTGAGACTCTGTCTCAAAAAATATATAAGGGCATTCTTTTGTTCTTCATCTCAGCACCAACTACATTTCCTTTTTTCTAGTTGGTATAGGAGATGCCAACATTGATCTAAATGGGAATAAAAGACCTATAATATCCCAACGGACACGGGACATTTTAAAACTGTGTAACTGTTTTGGGTGTGGAAAATTGTTGCATTTTGTCAATGACTACCTCTGTGATAAGGTGTATCTCACCTTACCAGGCAACCCCTAGGAACCTGTCAGCTGGCCTAGGCCTTGTATCTTTCGTGGGTTGATGGTCCCTGCTCTGGAATGGACAGAGATGTTACTACAGCGATGAGGAATCTTCAGAGGCCAGCACTAATGACCAGTGTGATGGGACTGTTTACTAGCAGGTGATGGACAAAGGTAGATCTCTAGCATTTGTTCCTTGATGAACAGTGGGGCTACGTAGATAACCCTGGGCAACACTCGGAGTGTCCAGTGAGGGCTGTTTTAAGTAAAGTGAATTGGCAAACAGACGCTGTAAGAAGGCGTTAGCTCGATCTAACAGCACGAATTAAGGTGCGCTCTGCTCATGTCATCTGAAGCTAGAGATTTTGCTTTTTTTAGACTCCCATATAGTGAGCTCTACATGGGGTCTTTGGCCACCTCCAACTAGTCATAAGTAGAAGTGGCCTTGGCCACACCCCTAGTCCCTAAGCTGAGGAGGCGTCCACCCCTAGAATGCAGATTGGGGTTCTTTTGCATGGTGTTTCTTCTGCTCCTTCTCTCTGGTGGGGAACTAGGAGGAGTCTAAACTGTTGACCAAGAGTCATGTCTTTCTGAAGGCTCAGCAGTACTGCAAGGAGGTGCCGATCCCGGTGTCTACTCCTGCTCAAATCCGATCACACCACATTTGTTTCCTAGTGATTCTAACTGGCTCCCCCCTATTGATCTTTTCATTTTACTCCGGCAGACTTTGTTTCTCCCTTTGTCCTTCCCTCCCCCACCCAGTAACCGATTGGATGTTACCTCTTTCCTTTTCAGTCTCCTAAGAGGAGTCCCCCACCACCACCACATCATATACATGTTGTCCCACCAGGGCACAACAGGGACATGAAAGGGCCATGACAGTCCTGGGGGACACTGGTCTCATTTTTTCAGCTTTACTCCCTGCTGCGGAGATGCTACCCCCTCTACCTCCCCCCACCCCCGCAGTGTCCTCCAGCCACATCACCATCCTGACTAAGCTCTCTGGCAGCTCTTTAGATAGTTTCTGTTGTGTCCAATCACTGGGTGGAGGGCTGCATGGAGGAGTGGAGGGCTTCCGCTTTGCACTTCCTGAGCAGCATCTGGCTTTCACAGGGGGAGGATAATTACCCTCTTCCTCTGAGATAACCTCTCTGTGGTCATCTGATTCAGGCTATTTGCATGCTGACCAGGTCACCCAGCAAGGGCAGCCTGGCGAGGACAGCCCACACCGTCAGGGAGTCACCTTCTCCCTCCATAACCATAACCAGCAAGCTAAGGTCTCCAACTGTTCGCTCCTGAGTTTCAAACTTAGCCATCAGAGGGGACACTAACTCAGGGAAGTCCTCATACCCCTTTCTAATTGGGCTCTTCCTTTTCTACATTCGCTCCAACCTCTACTTGGGCTTCCCTGGCCACGTGCACAGCCTGTAACAGCGGCCAACTCTCTGTTGCCCCAGCCCGGCCACCCTCTTACCCTGGTGAGTCACGAGGCTTCTCACTAACGGCACTCCAGACCCTCTGGTGTTTGGGGGGCATCCTCATACTCACAGCGGTCCTCAGGCACCTGGCAAATGGACCCCACCACCTTGCACGGGTGAGGAGGGCCACCCGGGGCCTTCCCCCACGAAAGCTTCCTTCCCCTTCCCCATGTTTTAGTTTCCTGAACTCTAGCTAGCTCCCCACTTATTCCACAAAAAGGTCGGATATGCAAACAATACCCAGATGCTGAAGGAGCAGGGAAACCAAAGAACGAGGCAGACAAATCCACTCTGTCAGGATAGGATGATTTATTGGGGGACTACAGACAGAAGCATGGCCTTGAGCAGCTGCAAGATGCGTCAGTCTCCACACTGCATCCCCCCAGACCAGCTTGCACCTGCGGGAAACTACACGTGGTAGGAGGAATGCATAGGTGGCTGGGCGATATGGCTGATGTCACAGAGCACCAGCATCAGGGTGGTTTTGAAGGAAAGGGGAAACGTAGAGTAGATTTTCCTGCATAAAGAGCAATCCATCAATTAGACATTTTGGAGGCATTCCCAGACTCAGGGTTAGGCAGATTAGTATTTAAAAGCAAAGCTACAGCTGAACACGGTGGCTCACGCTGTATTCCTAGCACTCCAGGAGGCTGAGGTGGGAGGATGGAACCCAGCCTCAGAAAAAGACCCCATCTCTAGGGCGGCACCTGTGGCTCAAAGGAGTAGGGCACTGGCCCCATATGCCGGAGGTGGTGGGTTCAAACCCAGCCCCAGCCAAAAATGGCAAAAAAACAGAAAAGGACCCCCATCTTTACAAAAATGGAAAAACCAGCCAGGCCTGGTGGTAGGCGCCTGTACTCCAGCTGCTCAGGAGGCTGAGGCAGGAGGACCCCTTGCAATAAGCTATGATGATGCACTGCACTCTAGCTGGGGTGACAGAGTGAGACTCCCTCAAAAAAATAAAAAATAAAAAGCAAAATTGTGGCTTGGCACCTGTAGCTCAGCAGCTAGGGTGCCAGCCACATACACTGGAGCTGATGGGTTCAAATCCAAATCTAGCCCAGGCCTGCCTAACAACTAGAACCAAAAAAAAAAAAAAAGAAAGAAAGAAAAAAAGAAAGAAAAAATAGCGGGGCATTGTGTCAGGTACCTGTAGTCCCAGCTACTTGGGAGGCTAAGGCAAGAGAATAGCTTAAGCCCAAGAGTTTGAAGTTGCTGTGAGCTGTGATGCCACAGCTCTCTATCCAGGGTGACAGCTTGAGACTGTCTCAAAAAAAAAAAAAAATCAAAGTTGCTTTTGTCCCCAAATGTGGCCAGGATTTCAGTGCTCTAAGCTGCCTGCCTGTTACAGTGGTCCATACCCTCAATGCTGGGCTCAGAGCCCTTGGTTACCTTGCCCTTCCCCAGCTGTGGACCATGGAAACACTGAGTAACCTGAGACCACTTAGGCAGCACTGATCCAGCCTCTCAGGACAGCAGGGATGACCAGTATTATAACTCCTTTGTCTGCTCTTCCACCAACATGGAAACCCCACAGCAACTAACTGGCAAAGTGTCAGTCAGCAGAATCCGCAATACCCTCCAAGGTGACATGTACCCCCAACTCTTGAGCATCGGCCCTTTCATCCAGCAGAGCGTAAAGCTGCAGGGTGCAGAAGAATGAGTGTAAAGATGGGTTCATGGGAATGATACTGAGAGAGGTCAGAGGCCGACTGGGCTCCTGGACTGTGCGTCTATAGTAACCATAGGAACGGGCACTAGTGGTTTCATGCAGGGGTCCGCAGACTTTCATACAGGGATGGTAAATACTTTAGGTTTTATGGGTCATGATGGTCTTTGTCACAACTACTTTGCCAGCACAGGGCAAAAACAGCCAAAGATGATACAAAAACTAATAAGCATGGCTGTGCCCCAAATATGGCCTCCTTAACCCTGTTACAGAAGAAGGCATGAGCAAGGTCTGGCCTGCAAGCCAGTTTGCTGAACCCTGGCTGGATGTACGGAACTCGAGCTTAAGGATGCTGCCCCAGTCCCACTGAGTTGCTGTCCATGAACTGGCACTAGTATGACACTTATGACCAGTGTGATGTCTGTGGAATATAATAGTAATAGCTAAACTGTATTAAGTAGGTCCTATGACCAGCTATTTCTAGGAATTTTACATGCATTATCTTATTTAATTTTCATAACCCAAAGATAGTGGATACTGGCTCGGCGCCTGTGGCTCAAGTGGCTAAGGCGCCAGCCACATACACCTAAGGTGGCGGGTTTGAATCCCCAGCCTGGGCCCGCCAAACAATGATGGCTGCAACCAAAAAAGGCCAGGCGTTGTGGCGGGCGCCTATAGTCCCAGCTACTTGGGAGGCTGAGGCAGGAGACTCGCTTGAGCCCAGGAGTTGGAGGTTGCTGTGAG
>CAUYTI010128919.1:0-11918 GCA_963575145.1 Galago senegalensis
TCATGACTTCCGTAGCAGAAGCAGCAAGCTAATTAAATCAAGAATAAACTGATGATCCCAAACTCTTCCATTCCGAGAGTTCTTAATTTATGAACATTGCTATTATTTCCAAGTATCACATTCCAATTAAAAAAAAAAAAACATTAGTGCCATGTCTCACACCCCCTCAACTTGGATGCTACCTAACAAATGCAAATAGTCTAACCCAATTGTATGTACCTTTATATTAATCCAAAATTTAAAAAATTAAAAAATAGTGCAGTGCCCTCACCACCCCCGAGGAAAGAGAAGTAACAGGGAAGACTAAGATGGGTGTTAGACAGACGGATGGACTGAGGGGTGTGTCTGTGACTTTTTGACAGGTCAAGAATCACAAACCCAAATGCTCTCTGGACACAGCAGCAGTTTGTTACAGAGAGACAGAACAGGTGTAAGACGGCAGGGAGGAGGCATGGTGAGCTGCACAAGGACCAAGCCCCACACGGGAGCAGCTGCTGCCCAGCTGGACCACAGTTGCCAAGCAGAGGTGTGGGCTTGTCCAGGGTTCCAGAGAGTCCCTTGCTCAGCAGCAGAGAATCTTCATTGTGCAAAATCCTCTCCATTTTAAAAATCCAGCACAGGCCAAAGGAAATGCATCTAGGTAGTAGCAGCTGGCCGCCTCTGCTCGGGAGGGTTAATGGACAATCCTTGTCTGGTCAACGCCGTACGCTGGTAATTCCACAGTGGTTGGGAAACGCATCCATATTACTTCTGGACCTAAAAGAGGTGGCGTCTTTCTAGGCTTCTGTTACCTCACTTTGCCAATTGAGAGGTTTGATGATATCCCAAAGGGTTCTGCAGCAGACTAGGCAACCTTCCCTTCTATATTTTTGTTGCCATGACATGGTTTACTATGCGAACCGTGTGCTTATATGTTGTTAATACCTCTATGTGAATAAAGGTTACCTGGTCATTAACAAAACAGTAGTTCTGCCTAAATCAGAACTCTGGTATTTTCAACAGCCCAACTTACACAGGATACATTCTAGATTTCTTTACACAAGAGCAGGAGATAGACATTTTGAAAACTAGATTGATGAAATTTTTAATTGGAATTCTTCACGCTTTAAAGTATAATTAATAAGCAATAAAGTGTACAGGTGGGAAAATTAATGTTTGATGAGTTTTGACATACACCCATATAGTACAACGCAATCAAAATAACAAATCCTTTTTTCACCCACAAAAGCTTCCTTGCACACCTCCCAGTCCATCCTGCCTCCTACCCTTTGTTGCCAGGCAACCACTGGTCCCTCTGATGTTACTATGAATGGGTTTAAATTTTCTAAAATTTTATATAAATCATTTTGTATGAGATACATTCTTTTTTTTTTTGGCCGAGGGCTGGGTTTGAGCCATAGGCCCTGCCTTGAAATGTATTCTTATTAGCCTAACTTTTTCATTCAGACTAATGATTTTGAGATGTATTCACATTTCTTTGTGTAATAATAGTTGGGTCTTGATATTACTAAGTAAAATTCCTTTTATGGATATGGTGCTTTATTTTATCAATCATTGATGGACATTTGGAGTTTTTCTTCCAGTTTTGAGCTATTACAAATAATGTTTCTATGATTGTTTTTATAAAAGTCTTTGTGTGGGCAAATGTTTTAATTTATCGTGGGTAAATAAACATTTAGGAGTAGAATAGGTAGATCATATGTTTTATCCTGAATGTTTGAAAAAGTAGCCCAGACGTTTCCCAGTGAATTTGGACATTCTAGAATTCCCCTGTGGTGATGAATCTCAGTGGTTCCACATCTTTGCTTATGTTCAGTGGTCTCAGCCTATTTAATTTCAGTCACTGTAATGAGTGTATCATGGAATGTCACCTTATTGTGATATTAATTTCCTTTTTTTTTTTTTTTTTGGCAATTTTTTTGACTGGGGCTGGGTTTGAACCTGCCATCTCCGGCATATGGGGCCAGCACCTTACTCCTTTAAGCCACAGGTGCCGCCTGACAATGTTAGTATTTTCTCATGTGTTTCTTGGTCATTCAAATATCTTCCTGTGCAACATTATCAGTTAAATTTTTTTGCTCATCTTTCCTGGGATTTTGAGCTTCTTTTTGAGAAACAGAGTTCTCTAAATGTTCAAGATGCAAGTCCTTTGAAGTAGGTGCTGCAGGTAATTTCTCCCGGATTTATTGTCTTCATTTATCATTTTTCCATTTATGTTTCATAATTTTGTGTGCTATATAATAAAATTTGCACTTAATTGACTTTTTTATGTTTACCTCATATCTTGTGACCTTCCTAATTTCAATTACTACTTCTCCTAGCTGTTTTGAAGATTCTCTGATTTTTTTCTGTGTAAACAATCATATCATCTACAGACAGAGAGGGGTGATTTAACTTTCCCCCTTTGGCCTTCAATACTTTCTTGGTGCTGTATTGCAATGGGTGGCATCTTTAGCACGATCTTCCCTGATGAATGGAGCCTTACATCATCTGCGATGATGGTGCTCCGGCCGGTGCTCAGGGACTGCCTCCTACCTGCAAATCTACCCACTTTGGGGGCAAGCGAGAACACGTGCTGCTCCCTCTCTCTGTCTCTCTCTACCCTCCCCTCTCTCTTTTCTTCGTTGGGTAATATGCCTCAGCCCTACAAGAAATTTCTGGTCCCTTTTCTTTTATTCCTGCATTTTAAAAATTCTCTTTACCCTTCTTTGTAATTAACCTTCTGCAGATTAATTATTCTTTGTATTAACATTTCCCTGTTGAAATTCCTGGTGGACTCTTTGTCTCCTGAATGGAACTTGACTAAAATGCAGAGTGCATATTTTTCGTGAATGCTCTTTACTAGGTTGAGAAGAAGAGTCCCTAAGTTAATAGTTTGAGGAGGGTTTTATTATGGAGAAATGCTTAAATTTGTAACATGCTCTTATTATATCAATTAAAATGAAAGTACTTTTATCTTCTTTTTCTATGCATTTGTTCAGTTATATTGATGAGTGTTTTTCTATGTTGATCCACTCTCCTAGACAGCCTATGTGGCTGTGTGATATTATAGGGGTCACAGTACTATCTATGCTCTACGTTGATCCACTCTCTCCTAGATAGAGCCTACGTGGTCCTATGATATTATAGGGGTCACAGTGCTATCTATGCTCTACGTTGATCCACTCTCTCCTAGTCAGAGCCTACGTGGTCCTGTGATATTATAGGGGTCACGGTGCTATCTATGCTCTACGTTGATCCACTCTCTCCTAGACAGAGCCTACATGGTCCTGTGATATTATAGGGGTCACGGTGCTATCTATGCTCTACGTTGATCCACTCTCTCCTAGTCAGAGCCTACGTGGTCCTGTGATATTATAGGGGTCACAGTGCTATCTATGCTCTACGTTGATCCACTCTCTCCTAGACAGAGCCTACGTGGCATGTGATATTATAGGGGTCACAGTGCTATCTATGCTCTACGTTGATCCACTCTCTCCTAGACAGAGCCTACGTGGTCCTATGATATTATAGGGGTCACAGTGCTATCTATGCTCTACGTTGATCCACTCTCTCCTAGACAGAGCCTACGTGGTCCTGTGATATTATAGGGGTCACAGTGCTATCTATGCTCTACGTTGATCCACTCTCTCCTAGACAGAGCCTACGTGGCACGTGATATTATAGGGGTCACAGTGCTATCTATGTTCTATGTTATTGGTTTGAATTTCATAATTTTTTTGTCTATATACATGAGAGGTTTGGGTGTGTCATTTCCTTTTTTTTTTTTTTTTTTTTTTGGTAACCCTGTTCAGGTTTTGCTGTAAAGGAGAGGGTAAACTAAAAATGAACATTAGTAGAACCATGCTTTCTCCTTTTCTATTTCTGAAAACATTTGTGTGGTTGGGTGATATTTCTTGATAAAATTCAGCAGAGAAAGTTCTCTGTCTGGAGTTTTGGGATTTCTAGGAAATTAAATTTATTGTATTTTCTAAATTTATGGCTGTTGAGATTTTCTCTTTCTTTTGGTGTCAATTTTGGTAAATTATATTTTTCAAGATATTAATCTATTTAGTCTCCATTGTCAAATGTATTGACTCAGAGTTATTAATACAGGTTAAACATCCTTGATCAGAATATCCAAAATCAGAAATGCTCCAAATTCCATACTTTTTCTGAGAGTTGACATTTTATCAAAGGCATAAAATTCCACATCTGACCTCAGGTGATGGGTCATGTATTTATTAAAAATAATGGCTTGGTGCCTGTGGCTCATGTGACTAAGGTACCAGCCACATACACCTGAGCTGGTGGGTTTGAATCCAGCCTGGTCCCACTGACCAACAATGATGGCTGCAACCAAAAACTAGCCAGGCATTGTGGCAGGTGCCTGTAGTCCCAGCTACTTGGAAGGTGGAGGTGGGAGACTCGCTTGAACCCAGGAGTTGGAGGTTGCTGTGAGCTGTGATGCCATGGCACTCCACCCAGGGTGACAGCTTGAGGCTCTGTCTCAGCAAGTGAACTTTTCTAGAACTAGAGTATAAATGTTTTTAACAAAATAACTAAGTAAATGACACAAAGTCTATGTTAACCAGTTTGATGAAAATATTTCAAATTGTATATGAAAATACTACACTGTACCCCATGTTTGCATTAATGTATACAGCTATCATTTAATAAAAAAAATTGTATAAAATTACTGTTAGTCTATATACACAGAATATACACACAGTGGCCACAAAGTTCAAGTGCAATTTAAAATAGTGTATACTTTAAAATTGTACACAGAGTTTATGACCACCCAAAATAAAATATAAATGAATTTTGTCTTTAGATGTGTGACCTATCCACAGATATCTCTGTGGATTTGTATTTAATAGTCACTATTTCAATATATTATATGGGCAAATATTTCTAATGCAAAAGAATAAAAATAAAAGTTAAAATATTTCTGGTCTCAAGCATTTTCAATACAGGACACTGAACTACATTACTACTTTAAATCCTTTGTAAGGTCTGTGAACCTGTGATGATAACTGATTTTCCATATTTGATACTGCTGATCTGTGTTCTTTGCTTTTTCTTTTCGTCTTTCTAGACAAGGGGTTGTCAATTTCTTAATTTTTGTTAAGATTAAACTTTTGCTTTATTATTTTCACAAATGTCTATTGTTTTCTATTTCATTCTTTTTTCTTTATTCTTCCTCTTTTTATGTATTTGGGGTTATTCTGCTCTCCCTCCTCTTGTTCACTGCGTTAGCACTTCCTTCTTTTATCCAGCAGCTCATTATACCAATACTTTCCCCCCCAAATTCTATTTTGTCTCCATTTTGTAGTAATTTAGCTATGCTTTTCATAATTTAGTTTAAAATAGTTTGTAATTTCTCAGGATTCCGCCTTTGCCCCATGAATTACCAATCGAATTTCCTGTGATGTCACGTCTTTAGAGTTTTCCTAGTCATCTTATTGCTATTTACTTTTTATTTAACTTTATTTTAGGCAAAGAACATACTCATTGTGATGTAATTTTTTATGCTTTATACTTATTGAACCTTTTTTAAAATTTTTTAACACTTTTTTTTGGCTTTGGATAGTTGAGCCATTATCAAGAAAAAATAAACATTGCCCATGACAATTTATCAAACATTAAACTCTGGGCAAGGCACTTAACTTTCTCAAACGCACACTCCTTGTGTATAAAATCTAAATATTGATGCCTATTCTAGTGGTTTGTTGTGTGTGTGTATACACATGTATATGTGTATATATATATATATATAATATATTTCTTGAACAGATTTCATTTGTATAGTGTATTTGTTATTATACTTAATGGCTTCATTGATTTTTTTGAAACAATTATTTGTATTGCCTAAAATTATTTATATCTGAACACCAACCACAGTGGAGACTGGTCTTTATAGTCCTTCTCTAATGAGAGAAAAAACTTACATTCCTATAACTATTAATAAAATTCAGCAAATGCGAATATCAATCACAATACTTTTTATTCTATTAATTAAAATTTTATTCACCCATGGTGATTATAATTTTACAAAGCATGTATAAGAAATGAATGTTTATGTACATATTTATTAGTATGTGTCTGTTAGCACTCTATGCAAATTCCACAGTGTATAAGTATAAATCTAATATTAATATTTAACACTTTGTTTTGATTGACACAGTGCTAATATTTATGCCATTACTGCTTCTTTTCAATGAAGTCAATGATTTTATTTTATTATGAAGTGATTTGATCCCAAATAAAATGTATTCTTTCAACTAACATGTGCAAAATGAGGTGAGTACCAGGATTGTTAGGACATGCCTGGTTTCTCAGGCGCTTCCTTCTGAGAAGAGAAAGAAGGCAGGCTTCATATTAAATCAGGGGCCAGTTGTCTCCAAACTCTTTAAATGATATATCACTGGTACTTTACAAAATAATATGGTGTTTCATGTGGCCAGAGCCCGAGTGCACATATGAATGGAGTGGAAACTGTGACAGGATATATCTGGGGGACAAATCACAAGAGCAAGTGCAGTGGAACTTAGTAGAGAGCGTGGACTTGAGTCATTGCCATGTTAGTGATCATGCAGTCCAGTGGGCTTAGCTCCCTGCTACCGATGCCCCACTTACTACAATTGCTGTACCAGGAGCTCTACCTTAATGACTTTGTGGGAGGAAGGACAAGTCCTTACTCGGAACTGGACATCAGTGTTGATGCTACATGGTGCCAATCTCTGAATTATTGAGATTATGTCTGTTGGAGTTTGCTATAGTGCTTTAATGTTATTACTTGCATTTATTCAACATTAAAACATAACAAAACATAATTAATCTTTAAAACACTAGTTATGCAGACATTTTGCCCCCTATGCCTCATGCAATGTAACTTAGGGAAAAGATATTTATTTCTTCTGTTTGAATGAAATCTAGGACAAAAAACTAGAGCAATTCAACTAGAATATTTATCATTTGATATTTGGCATTCCTACTGGGAAGAAATGCCTGAGCAGAGAGGTAAATAGGTAAATCCTTTTTGAAACAGAATTTCATTATTTTAATCTCCTTCTGGTATTAGAAGCTTGTGCTGCTATTTCTGCTAGAAATTAAGTACAGAGTTGTTCTTGTGGTTTCTCTTGTGAAGAATTTATTCCAGCCCACTGTATCTATTCCATTGTACATAACTCTTGTGTTTTATATTCTGTGGATTAAGAGTAAGGTAAAGTAAAAGATCCCGTGACATTTTCTCTGAGCAGTGAAATCAGACATATTTGGGGGGCTTCCCCAAGATTCTAAAAAGGTAGTGACATTTCCCCAGTTTTGAAAACAACCAGAGGATCCATGCACCAGATTTTGAATTTACTAGTTTGTCCAAAGTAATGCTTGATTGGAATCTGGTAATAATTTAGCTCCTCCCAGGGCAGTGCTTCAAGCTCAGAAAAACATCGACAGCTTATGCCTGCTGGATCTAACAGTAGTCTGTGTAACAGACAAGGAGACTTGGAAATAAATATACACGCCAAGCTGCAGACAGATTTGTTTTCTGAGCCTGGCATTTGGATCTTCAACCAAAAGATAAATTAAGCTTTAGCTTGCTGATAGTACCACGTAAGTCCTGGTGACAGCACCACGTGAATCCTGGTGACAGGGCCACATGAGTCCTGGTGACAGTATCACATGAGTCCTGGTGACAGTACCATGTGAATCCTGGTGACAGCACCATGTGAGTCTAGGTCACAACACCGTGTGAGTCCTGGTGACAGCACCATGTGAGTCCTGCCTAGTTTTGCTGTCCCACTGAAGCCCTCAACAATTTTTCTGCATTATAGAATATACCATTAAGGATCTCCTTGAATAAGCATGTCCATCAAGCAAAGCGGGGCCTACTTAAATTCCCACTTGTGAGGGAAAACATGACTTTGCCAGGTCAAAGGAAGAGCAATGAGGGACCCTGCCCTGGTCTGGGCTCCCCTCCTGGGAGATGGGGCTTTCCCAGCATGGGAACTTGTTGGTCACATGGAATAGACCTAATTAACAGTCTCTAGGTTTATACCTTTGTTTGTTTTTAAGAGAAACAAAAAGCTTTCATGAGAAGCGTGGCAACTTCAAAATTTGTGTGAATAAAATCCACCTTAATATTGTAGCGATCTGTCACTGTTGTGTATTTTCTAAGTGACTTATCACAGGACCTACTTGCTGTCCAGAGAAAAACTAAGGGAAGTCTTACTCAAAGTATAGCTACCAAATTATAAATATTTTTAAAATAAAATATATATTTTTTTATTTTTGCAACTTTTTTCTTTTAATGTGCGTGTATTTAATGGTACAGCCCAGGTCCCAGGCATGGGTCTGGACATTGCAGGTAGAGTGGGAGGGAGGAAAAGCAAGGGGGTCTCGGTCTCCTAGAATGAATGTTCCCACGGAGGAGCGAGAGGGCGGGGCAGTTAGAAAAAACAAGCAAACGACCCACTTTCCCATCACAAGGAAACCAAACAGGAAGGCAAAGGAGGTCCTGGAGTGAAAATGGACAGATCTACTGAGGGTCTGACCTTGAACAGAAACACAAACATTCAGAAGTCATCCACGTGAAGATCTGGGGACAGAGCATTTCCAGTGAGCTACTTTTACAAACACATTCATATTTTTGTTTTATGCCAAATCAATTTAATTACCTTACGTATGAAAAAATATAGAAGAATGACAGGGCTGTCAGAGTCAGAAATAATGTCGGTATCATTCTGTATCTATTTTATTTTTTAGTTTGAAATAAATATTTTGGTTAAATCAGAATCTATTTAATATACTTTCTCAAAGGAGAGAAGGTAAAGAAAATAAAATCTTTAAAATGTTTTATTTACTGTTTCTTTATTAACAATTTATATGAAAGTATGATCACTAGTTTGGATAAATAAAAATGTGAAAAGACTACATGGTGAAAATAAACATTGAACCTGCCTTAGTTTCCTGATGAATTACTAAATGAAGCACAAAAATATTTTGAGAAGAAGGGGCGGCGCCTGTGGCTCAAAGGAGTAGGGTGCCTACCCCATATGCTGGAGGTGGTGGGTTCAAACCCAGCCCGGCCAAAAACTGCAAAAAAAAAAAAAAAAAACTTTGAGAAGGATGTAGAGTCATAGCATCTATTATTTCTACAGTAACAAGCCTAAACTGTCATTAATTACTAAAATTTCAAAGATAAATTAGAAATGACTTACAGAACATTAAGAAACCTCTCAGGTAAAATTAAATAAAATTGACTTGAGTAAATAGCAGGTAGTTTAGTAAACTGTTGAATAGACCTCTTGTAGCATTAGTATCCTACATAAGGTTAAAACAAACAATAACTTTAAAATCTTTCAAATAGCAAAATTGAAAAAGTCCAGAAAACTAAAAATATTTATCATCTTTAACTTCTTCCTTTGGATTCTAAAAACAATGAAGGGGAGACTTGCATTAATCCTGGTATCCTGAAATCACATGTAGGGGCCATCTGCACCATTTGATAAGAGGCAGGTGAATCGGGATACCCCTGAAGGAAAACCGATCACGTTTGCGGCCCCTCGAGGGTTTGACCTCTGGGGGGGCCTCAGTAGTTGCTGGATGCTGTATCTTGCAGCCTACTGATTCATATTTAATTAAAGTTTATCAAGCAATATAAAAAATGATACTACTTAATGACATGTGAGTAAGAAAGTCTTTTAACTTGGGGTCTTTTACTGTCTTCAATACAGGGGAATGAGCACAAAGGAGTGGTTTATAACCAGCTTAAAATAATCGTATATATCCATAAAAGTTAAATATCTGGACTGCTCGAGCTGCAGCGGGTACTGGAGCCCGGGGGGCAGCTCTTCTGGTTCCTTCCGAATGAGACTCAGAGGAGTGTCTCGGAAGACAATGGAGAGGTAGAATCTTCTTTGTTTTTCTTCAAAGAAAATAACTCATTTGGAAGCCCAGGAGAGACTTGTAGAATGAGTAGACCATTTACCTCGCCATACTCACATATAAAATGTGGAAATTTAGAAAGAAGAGAAGGTATTTGTGGAGTGTCTGCTGGGGGGTTGTTCATTTACTTTTACTGGCGACACAGGGAGTGTGTTATGGGACAGCTCCTCAGTACTCTGGGCCTAGGTACCACGCAGTACGAAATATGAACATTCAAGACTATTGGGTAGAATTGTGTTTCTTTCCACCCAAGATTGTTTGGGGACTTATTTAACCAGAAGGGTGATGTGATTTTGTTACAGAGCAATTGGAAAAAGTTTCTGCTAGATTCTCAATCTAAGTTTTAAAAGGTGCAATGTACCAACAAATAACTAGGGTGTGTGAATCCCGCTGATGTGGTCATAAAAGATTATTTTCGAAGGAGTAACATAACAGAAAGTGAATGGTTATTCCAGGTAACCGGGAAGGAGGTGAAAACTGCCCACTGTCCTGTGCTAAGCATTGAGATGCCATCCATTAAAATGTAATTCTATTTTTTTTTAATATTCCTGGAATCGAAACAGTTTTATAAACTTAACAACTAAAAACCTGGCTACTCAATATAAGTGTTACAGATAACAGCTTAGTATCATAAAATCATTTACTCAGGAGGAACTTTGGGCATGTTTAGTTCCCCTTTTGATTTAATTTTTATGCTCATAGTGTGAAGACATAGAGTAGATCATCAAACATTTGCTGAATATTGAATATTTTTGCCACTATAGAATTACAAAGCAGAGATTTCTAAGCAATTAAGTTGCTTTGACCTATTCAGAAAACTTGTCTGCATTTCTAAACAGCTGTTGTACTTTGCCCAAGTCAGTGAAATACTCCTCCACAATTTCTTCGTGTATAAGACAGGAAGAAACTCCACTACTGTAGGTTATGTTTTTCTGAAATCTTTTCTATCTTTGGAGGAAAATACTGTTTAAATCCATTGTAACGAGGTAATTTCACAACGTATTAACTTCACTGTTCCTATGCAGTGTGTGTGTGTGTGTGTGTGTGTGTGTGTGTGTATTTCCACATAGGAGCACACACAGTTACCTGTGTTTCTCTTTGCATGGAGAGTCTGAGGGTGAAAACAGATTTGATATCAGCAATTGCTTTATCTTTTATTGTGCCCTATTTATTTTATGTGGAGTTATAGACGCAGATGGTCTGTAGATCCGAGACAGATGCAAACCTTTGTCATCTGAATATAACTGTGAAAGCATTAGAGTCCACGGATCCTAAATTACAGAGTCAATTGTTTGTGCTATAGATATGATTGTTTTTTCAGATAAATCACAGAAAATGAGTAACATATTATCTGAGTTTGCTGAATAACTTTTACTCTAAAGGCAAAGTATTATAGATTTATGTGTACCTATAAGGCTAAAATTTCTTTCCCCAAATCTCGATATTTGATTTTAATGAGATATATGCATTTCACATTTTTCAGAAACTTTAATCTTTCCATTTCAGCTGAATATGTTAAGAAAGCACATCAGCTTCATGATCTGGGCGTGGGTGTGTCTGTGCCTCTGAATATGCAGTGTCCTCGTCAGGTCACTGGCAACCAGCGATTTCCACGCTGCAGGCGTCTAAAGTCTCACTACTGCCCCATGTGCTGTTTTACAAAGTCCTCATTAGGGTCCCGACCTTAAAAACGAGGACATCACTTTCAAATTTTCATAATTTTCTGAGGAACAAACAGAAAGCAGATGATAGAGGCTGGTGTAGAGCCTGGGTTTTCTTTCTTTTTTTTTTTTTTAATGGTGGACTCCTTTATTTTCTCATATGTACAATAGGCCCCATCTACCTCTTAGTTTTTTTTTCTTTTTTTTTTTTTATTGAATGTTAACTATGTACATTGATACTCTTCTGGGGTACAGTGTGGGGTTTTCACATGCATTCTGAAATACTTCCATCAAACTGGTGAACACAGCCTTCATGTCATTTTCTCAGTT
>CAUYTI010128920.1:0-24147 GCA_963575145.1 Galago senegalensis
TTCGAATCCAGCCTGGGCCCGCCAAACAACAATGACGGCTGCAACCAAAAAATAGCTGGGCGTTGTGGCGGGCACCTGTGGTCCCAGCTACTTGGGAGGCTGAGGCAGGAGACTCGCTTGAGCCCAGGAGTTGGAGGTTGCTGTGAGCTGAAATGCCATGGCACTCTACCTAGGGGGATAGCTTGAGGCTCTTGTCTCAAAAGTAAAAAAAAAAAAAGAGATTCTCTTGCCTCACCCTCCCTTGTAGCTAGGACTACAGGTGCCTGCCACAATGCCTAGCAATTTTTGTTGTTGTTTTCTTGTTTGTTTAGCAGGCTCAGGCTGGGTTTGAACCCACCAGCCCTGGTGCATGTGACTAACTGCTAGCTAACTGCTGAGCTATGCGCACCAAACCACAATAGTATTTTCTTGATGAAGAGGTTTTTCTACCATTTTCTCCATCATTAGGGTTACGCTTGAGCCATTGTAAATCTTTACACCAATAAGTATTTGAGTCATTGAATCCTGCCTCTCTCCTCCTCCTTCCCATGCTTTGTTCTTGTAAGGACACAAAATTCTTACACACGACTTCAAAAATGTTTGAGTTTTGCTTTTTAGGCCAGGTAGATGCATAAGCATCATACCATAGATTCTCAGAGCTAGAGTCTAGTAACTCTGAGACCCTTCTAGGTGTTGTAGACACTGAAGCAGATTCAGTTTGGAGCCTACACTTGGGATAGCAGAGCCCACAGGCCGATGTGCACCCCATCAAATTCTGAGTCATCATGCTGATCATTTGAAACAAAAATGCATGTTTTTTAGAGACCATATCCTTTCATCTCTTTTACTCTCTGCTTTGGCCTCCAGCTTACTAAATCTGTGCTGAACATGGTAGAGGGAGGTGGAGGACTAAGCGTGTGGGTCAGTTTCCACTGGGTGCACCTTGTGAATTTGGCAGCCCAGTTTGGCTATTTCTGCATTTCTTGCCATATTGACTTTAACTAGAAGATTCTGCCAAGAATGGTTTAGGTGTATTTTTTAAATTGAACATTTTAGAATATTTTATTCTAAAATAGTAAACTAATGAAGATTGGATAAAGAAAAAACTGATTTAACCTCAAATTCTCCCACACTAGCTGCCTTCAATATTAGGCTCCACGCCTCTCTTTTTCCTTTGGGTGTCATTCCCAAGGCCTAGTCAGGACTTTTCATAACTCCTCATTACACAGGGGCCAAGAGGAGTTCTGCCTTCCTGAGTACCCCTAAATAGACCTTCAAAACTATGGAGAATTCCCCTGAAGGTGAAAACATAATGAAGAGCAGGGCACTGGTGAGCAGGCTGCAGGCGTTCGGGGTTAATGATATTGACCAGAATGACTTAATAAGGAATTATTCTGTGGGCAGGGGGTACTTCACATGAGGTATGAGTTTGATTCTAAAGGCTAATAGCTACATTTCTGGGAAGTTTCAGGTCTAATTCTCTGCCAAAATATTCTGAACCAAAAATGCAAGCAATCATTACAATAGAAGAGGAAGGGAACAGTGATTTATATTAATAGAAATTTAGGAGCATTCCAAAGAAAAGGGCTCTGTTAGCTATTTATCCAAGAAGACAATTCATTCATTTCTGTGATGAGGCAGGCACAAGAATGCTCATTGCAGTATGATCTGTAATGGTGACCTATGTCACCTCTCAATGCTCACCAGTTGAGCAAGAGTCAAAATACTTCATCCAGCTGTGGAGCCCATGCAGTCATTAAATGATTAATGAAAAAGACCTGTTTGTACATTGACCTCGGAAGCCCTCTGTGACGTATTAAGTGGGAGAAAAATCAAGTGGTAAATAAATATGTAGAACAGGGTAATATTTATGTTTCAGAAAGCTTGTAGATGTACACATGTACATGTATAAATGGTCAGAAAATTCTGAAAAGATAAAAATTTATTTTTTTAAGATAATAAATTCTTTTTTCTAGTTGGGAAGATAAAATTGGGAGTGCACCAAGACGAAATGTTGGCTGTTTTCCATTTAGGTTTCTCTAATTTTAACTCTTTACTCTAAAACTATATTCATGTATTACTTTTGAAAAAGAATTACATATGTGTTCATACACACATATTTCTTTATGTCAATTTTAATAAAAAGGGAATATCCTGAAGGACTATTTCATGGAATTATGAAAAGGAGATTTGCTTTCTCAAATAAGTAATTTGAGGTAACCAAAGGTAATTTAAAAGAGGAACAGGATCTCAGCTTTTCCCTGGGTGCATTACAGTTTCAGACATGGCAATTTGGATTTAAGATACAAATCAGAGTTGTTAAGATACAAATCACCAGCTATGTCTAAGTAGGCGTGAAACAGCATAAGCTACTCACAATGAAATCCACTGCTCAGGACTTTTAACCTAATTTCAAACAAGTTGAGCTCGTTCTGGATATTCAAGACTGGGATAGAGATGACCAGATAAATGAGCTGTGGTCTCTGTCCTTGAGAGTAACCCATCAGGTGGGAAGGACAGACAAGTAAACACCTGTCACTTACTGTGGGTGCGCACTGCAGTGCTGTAAGACTGAATAAAGTACGTGAGAGGAACACGTTGTGGGCACGCAAAGGAAGAACCAAGGACTGATTGCCTTTATGAAAATAAAGAAATTTGTTTTCATAAAGGAGCTTGCGAGGCAGATCCTGCGCTCAGGATACTGCAGGGAAAATGAAGATAGAGAGGGCTGATGGCCTGGAATCCTAATGATGCCCCAAAGAGTGGAGGTTTGGGGGCTGATGAAAAGCTTGTTTCTGGAAGTTATAAATGATCATATTAGACTGAAATGATATTTGATATGAAGTGTTCACTGACCTAAAAAAAAGGGCAATTACACATGATTGATTTTAGCAGCTGACATTTCTTGTATACTTACTACATCTCTGATACTCTGCTGAGTACTTCATGTGGCCCTCACTTAATCCTTACAGCAATCCTGCAGTGTAAATAGTATTGTGATCCTACCTGTGGCATAGGCAGGCAGGGTTATGATTTCCATTTTATAAATAAAAGAAAATGAGATTCGAAGAAGCTAACTTACTTAAGCAATCCTGTAACATCAGACCTGACTGGCTCCTAAAATCCCTGACTTGAGCCATCTGCACCCAGAAACAGAAGCTCTCCAGGTTCTGACCTGAAAGGAGCGTGGAGTTCTAGCCCTCAGGGCTGAGCCCGTCTCAGAGATGACAGGAACGTAACACATAGCTATCCAAGTGGACTCTTAAAACAGTGTCAGGACACAACCACAGTGTATAGGATGTCAGGGCAATCTGCATGAAGTTTGGAGACACACTTGGATATGGCAGTGAACGGGGAGGAAAAGAGAACTATGACTTAGGCACTGAGGCCCTAAAACCTGACACCATGGAGGGGACAAAACTGCATAGTGTAAGATGGAAGGGAAGTGGTAGAGGATGTTTAGCAATCTCTACACCTGTATCTGAAGAAAATGGTCATGGCTGTTCCCAAAGTTAAAGCACTATAATGCAAATTTTGAAACCACCTGCATGTCCCACAAAGGACAGTCAAAACGCATTACGGTGGATAAATCAGTGAGATACCGTGCAGTCCGCAGATAGGGCACTGGGGAGAATGAATACGTGATGACTACAGGAGGCGTCTGTGTAGCTGTAGGTGGAGAATTCTGTAGTGCTCACTCCCTCTTTTGTGAGCATATTGTCCTAGACATTTGTCATGTTCGTGACCTGTTCTGTGTTTGGGGATGTTCCCATGTTATGACCACCTCCTCCCCAACATTGAAACCAGAGCTCCAGTTTGCAGCCTCTCTTGCAGCTGGGATGCAGGCGCGTGATCTGAGCTCCACCAACCAGATGTAGTGCGTGAGAGAGCTCAGTTCTCCAGTGAGTATAAAGTGCTCTACAACCTCTAATGCAAATGCAAAGCTTTCCATTTTATTGAATGGGTGAGGGCATTTTATGGAGGAGGTTCAGGGAGAAGTTGGGTTTTGGAGGCAACAGCAGCAGCTTCCTCATTAGCTAGACTTGCAGAATTGCAGAGTGTTTTTGTGCATTGTTTCTGGCGGCTTTGTCTGGAGTCTGTTCTCAGCCTGCCCTACCATTTTGTGAGCTACTCGGTACTTTTAAAAAATGACCTCCTCCAGAAACATCTTGGACAGTCAGCGTCATGTAGTTACAGCCTAATGTTGACACTAATCTTTCCTTTGTACTCTTTTTTCTTGTCTTGCTTTTTTTACTTTAGCAAACATTCATTCAACAAAAAACATTATCAACTACCAGCTATTGCTGAGAACTCACCCAAGCCCTAGAGGAAAAAAAGATGCTCGTGATGCTGTCTTGTCTCCAGTCCACATATGATGTACACAGTCAGGAATGTTTCTTTAAATAATGTTGGCAGTGATTTTTCTCAAGACCGCTTGATGATATAAATAGTTGGAAGGATCATGATGTAATTAACATGTATTGCATAAAGTTTATTTTCAGTTTTTTATTGTAGCCATTTTTAATTCACTTGTATTACAAAGTCAGGCAGTTTTCTCTGCGAATGTTGCTGTCCTCTTTTGTTTTCCTTTATGTAGTTTCCTCTTTTAGTTGAATCCTCTTTTCACTTCTAAAAAGTAACGTGCTTTTAAATTTGCTATATTATTACAGTTTTTTCAATGACAGTAAAATAGAAAAGAGTGTAAGAAAAAAGTTCATGAGATTACCAGATTACCTTTAATTTGATATTTTTCTGTTTTTCATTTCTACCCTTCTGCTTGGATTGGAATTAATAATATTATTTAATGATTACCTTAAAATTTGTAGTATGCATATTTATTTTCATGTGTACATATATCTGGAATAAAGAATAAGATGTATTCAGTATCTTCATGCCCCTTGAAAATAACACTAAGACCTATTACATTTACCTATTGAACTTCTTTCTGATCTTTTTAAGTTTTTTTTTAAATGGCCAACAGGTAATTACATTTATCAATATATTTTCATGTCTTTGCTTACTGCAACCTCCTTAATTCTGCTCCTCTTTGAGCAGCCTTTTATGCGGTGTCTGGGAAGGTAAAAAATTTTGTTTTTAGTAAACTTAAAGACTTTTTATTTTGCCTTCATTCTTGGATTAAATTTTAGCTCCATTTGGAATTCTAAGTTCCCAGCTGTTTTCCCTTAACAATTGGAGGACAGTGTTCTCCTGCATTCAGGCATTTTTCTGCTGGAGTAGAAATATGCTGGCAGTCTAACTACCTCGTGGGTTTCATTTGTATGTCATTTTAAAAACATCTCATAGCTTTTAGAAATTTAGCTTGAGGTTTTTATAGTTTTATTGCTATCTATGTTGATATGTGTAGTAACTTTTTATATTTCACTTCTAGTCACGAAAGCACATGTTTTGCAGTTTTGAAAATTTCTTAGCTCTTATCCCTTAGGATATTTCTTCTGTGTTATTCTGTTTTCTCTTTTGAGAATTCCTTAGATAGATATACATTTTGGAGAGATATTCAATTGATACTTCTTTGTTTCAACTTTTATCTTTATCCTAGGTAAATTCATCAGGATAGCTTTTTTTCCCCCCTTTGGATACAGAGTCTTACTACTCTGTCATCCAGAGTGTAGTGGTGTCATCATAGCTCCCAGAAACCTTAAGCTCCTGAGTTCAAAGGATCCTCCTGCCTCAGCCTCCTGAGTAGGTGGTATTATGAGCACCTATCACCGTGCCTGGCTGATTTTTTCCAATTCTTTGGAGAGACAGGATCTTGTTCTTGCTCAGGCTGGTCTTGAACTCCAGATCTCAAGCAGTCTTCCCATCTTAGCCTCCCAAAGTTGCTAGGATTACAGGTGTGAATCACTATGCCTGACCATTATAACTTTTAAATTCATTAATTCTGTCTTTGATTGTCTTATCTAAATTATGTTTTGGCCATCAGCATTTTATTTTAGACCATGATTTCTATTGTAGATATATAATGGAACTTTTTAATATATACTTGTTTCTTATTTTGCTTGTTCTTATATCACAATTTCTCATCTTCTTTATGAATAGTATTCCATTTTTGTGTTTTGATTTTTATCTATTCTACTGTCAATCTTAGCTATTTAATTTCTTCGACATTCCTTAGTTTTTAATTTTGGTTATCTTCTTAGTATTTGTTTTCATGTGCTTTAAAATTTCCATTTCATCTTGGATGGGAATCCCACCCCCAGTCTCTCTGCACGATGTCCCCTGTGAGCTCACCAGATACCCCAGACAGAACTGGGTTTTGTGTAGCATCTATCCTTTAATGTAAAATTGGACACATCTCAGATGAAGCTGAGCTATCAAGTGACTTGGTTCAAGTCCTGTCTTCTGGACTGTCTTTTCCCAGACTGTGATTTCATGAAGTGAGTCAGCTTTCTCACCTCCCAGCATTTATGGAAAGCTTTTGGTGCCTGACACAAGTTAGGTGTCAAACTCATTCCCATTTTTGTGTCCCTCTGGACATGGAACTCAGTAGCCCAACACTTCAGAGCCTTCCTCCTTCTCTGAGTTCAGTTTCTGGCTTGCAGATATGTTTATCTTGTTTAAATATTCCAGGGAATTTACCTATGATGGTGATATATCTTACTTAACTAACATTCAATAGGAGGTTTGTACTGTGAAGTCCATTTATCCACGGCTGGGCTTCAGAGTAACCATGAATCCTTCAAATTCTACTCAAAAATGTCTGTATGTTAAATGTTTATAATTTTTCTAGGGTATTAGGTATTTAACTTCCTCTGATTCTCAAAGTTTTCAGTAGCTACTGACATAAGGTGATTCTTTCAGTTTTAATACATTTTATATTTTCCCAGGAAAAGACAACGTAATCAAAACTTATTTTATTTCATTTGAGAAAAATAGTCACACTATATATCTTGAACAACACTGATATACTTTTAAGAAGGCAGTAATAGTGTAGCAGCTTCAAAAAGGTTTCAATGGATTTCCCCCAAACTAAAATTGAAATTCAGCTTCAAGGTACAATGGTTTGGTTGTTTATTTTGCCAGTCAAAAGAGATGATTCCTTTAACAGAATAAAATGCACATATTTAATGAAGGCAGCCTGCTTGAAATGATGAGGGTATTTGTGTTGTGGTCTCTTAACAAGTGTTTTTCCGAGGTGATGGGAGTTCAGTGTGATTTGCTTGTTGTTGAAGTTGAATGCATTGTCAGCAAACATGAGCTGCTAAGACAGTGTTAGTGCTGTACATTTAGTGTTTGGTGACTGCAGCTGAGAGATAATGGAAGTCTATTGTAATTTATTCTAAGTGATTTAATTGACAGAGCTAAGTATCTAGCTTAAGTTTAACTCAAATATACTGTATATACTGTTATAAACCTCTTTATGATTTAATAGAAATAAGATTTACACATAAAACTGGAAAATTTAAGTATATTTCTCAGATCTAAAGTAAGAATTACTGTCTCATTTACAGCAAAGGACAAAAAATGTTAAAGTAAGTGACAGAAGTATGAGCTAGTTTTTCATTTGGAAACTTAAAAGAGATTCAATTCAATGAAAAATCTAAACTGTAATTAAGAAAACATTCGCACTTAAAATGGAAAGAATAAAATACTGTATCTAGGAATAAATTTAACAAATTAAGCACAATACCTATACACCAAAAACTATAAAACATTGATGAAAGAAATTAAAGACCTGAATAAATGGAAAACATTCAATTTTCATAGATCGGAAGACTTAGCATTGTTAGGATGGTAGGATTCCAAGTTGATTTACAGACTCAATGCAATCCCTATCAAAATCCCAGCTTATAGTTTTGAAGAAATTTTCAAGCTGATTCTAAAATTCTCATGGAAGTGCAAGGTATTTAAAATAATACAACCATCTTGAAGATGAAATTGGAAGACTCACACTCCCAATTTCAAACCTCGTACACAATTTCAAACCTAGTACAAAGCTATCGTAATCAAGAAAGTGTGGTACTGAAATGAAGCTAGACATGTATGTCAAAGGATTAGAACTGAGAATGAATGAAGAAATAAATCTTCCCACTTATGGGCAAGTGCTGTTTTAACAAGGATGCCAACATAATTCTGGACAGTGGTTTTGGGATAACTAGATATCCACGTGTAAAATAATAAATTTAGACGCCTTATTTCAAACTATACAAAAAAATTGAAATGAATTATATATAAGACCTAAATGTAAGAGCTAAAATATTATGAAACTGTTACAATAGGAATAAATCTTCGGCAGTGGTTTTAGATTTGGCATCAAAAGCAGAGGCAACAATAAAAAATTAGTTAATTTGGACTTCAGTAAAATTAAAAAACTTCCTTACCCTACAGGATGCGATCAACAAAGTGAAAAGACAACCCATGGAATGAAAGAAAGTATTTGCAAATAGTATATCTGATAAGGAACTTTACATATATATATATATATATATATATATATATATCTCCAGAATATATAAAGAACTTTTAGCACTCAATAGAAAAGAAAAATTCCCCTGCTAAAAAACAGGCAAAAGCCTGAACAGATGTTTGGAGAACAGATGTTTTCCTAAAGAAGATATAGAAATAGCCCGTCAGTACATGAAAAGATGCTCAACATTATTAGTCACTAGGGAAATGAAAATTGAAGCCAAAATGTGATACTTCTT
This sequence comes from Galago senegalensis, assembly GCA_963575145.1. Classification (NCBI taxonomy): domain Eukaryota; kingdom Metazoa; phylum Chordata; class Mammalia; order Primates; family Galagidae; genus Galago; species Galago senegalensis. The sequence goes on from CAUYTI010128920.1 coordinate 8,643, forward strand.
TATACCAACTGAAGTGGCAAAATGAAAAAGGATAGATGATAAAAAATGTTGGAAGGATATGGAAAAACTGGAAGTCTCCCACATTGCTGGTGAGAACATCAAATGGTGATCCACTTTGGAAAACAATTTGGTCTTTTCTCAAAATGCTAAACAAGAGTTTCCATTTGATCCAGCAGTTCCTCTCCTAGGTATATACCAAAGTGAAATGAAAACATAGGTCCACACAAAAAAATTATACACAAATATTCATAACAAAAATGTGGAAACAACCTAAATGTTCAATAACTGATAATAAACGTGTAGATAAGCGTCAGCAGATACTTCAACACAGATGATTCTTGAATACGTCTGCTAAATGAGAGAATTCAGTCTCATTTATGGGAAATGTCCAGAGCAGACAAATCCATGGAGATTAGTGTAGATTAGTGATTGTAGGATGTAGATTAGTGGTTGCCCAGGACTGGATAGTGGGGAGAGGATGGTGAAGAACTGCTAATCTGTGTGGGGTTTCTTTTGGGAGTGCTGAGCATGATTCTAAAATTAAATTACAGTGGTAGTTGCACATTTTGTGATTTCACTAAAACCCACTGAATTGTATGCTTTACATGGGTCGGTATTAGGGCACCTGAGTTAGACCTCCATAAAGCTGTAAGTTAAGAGATGCAATAAATTTAAAAGCATTACATTTTTAAAGAATTGTTTTATCGATCCAAATATTTCAAGGCCAATGGGACCTTAGATATTATTTTCTCTCTATATGTGAGGTGAAGAAACTGAAGATTAGAGAAATTAAATAATTGGTCAGAAGATATAGGTAGTTATAGAATCAGAAATAAACAATTTATAGTTTCATTTCCATAATGTATCAAGATTTGCTAAACCCTGCCAAAACCATCTACACAGAGAAACAGGAGGTAGAGATGTGGGTAGAATTCAGATATTTGGATTAGTGCAACCTATTAAAATATTCATATGTGACTCGAATTATTTTAGTGTGAACAGGACAAATACTAAAAGTAACAAGAAAAAAACATGTAGATAATAATCAAAAGATTACAGAAGTATATACATACCTCAGAAAATCTATTAAATTAAATATATAAAACTGTCTTTGAAGGAGAGGCTTTTATGGCATACATGAATATCTGAAAATTGTTCAGTAACCCAAGTAATATTTTAATTTTAAAGTAAGAAAAAAACCTATCTGCTTTCAGAACTTATCTCTGTGACTTATGATAATTGCTTTCACATTTTGACTTCACGTAAAAGGAGAATAAGTCATCTTTGAAAAGAAAGTTTGAATTTCTTCCATTTGCATGGGCAGGTGATGAGAAAGAATTAGCCCCCCTTCTTTGCTGTACTTGGCTTTGTGTGTTCACATTTAAGATTTCAATTGTCTTTTCTTCTTGGTGTTTTATGTTAATTCAAACTCTAAAAATAATTACCAAACTGCAAAGGAGGAGGGAGATTTGTAAGAACTCCTATAGCCAAAGGCAGCATACTTCTCAGGATATTTTATTTGGTTTGTGAATGATGGTTTTTTTTTTTTAAAATCTAACTAATTTCTAGAAATTAGGAGATTTTGCATAGCTTATCTGGATTTTGGGCTTCTCTTGAAAAATTAAAGGCTTTAATCAAGCAGACCTTCCTTCCTACACGGTGGTTACCAGCTGCAGTTGGGTCCAGCCACCCTTTTTGCCCAGGTGAACACAGTTCCCCAGGGGGCCAGCCTCACTACCTTCCTGACACATTAGCTGTCTGGGTTTGCAAACTCTTGACTTTGCCCAGTCATATATTTCCTTACTTCCCTCATAAGGCACCCCATGAAATGAATGTTTCCCTGGTGAAATAATTCAGAACTTAGTGTTGCCGCATTATAAGCCTTGCTAATTATGTATAAGAGTCGAGTTAAGTTTCTGCCGCTCCATCCCCAAATTATAAACCTGAAAGTATCCTGTATCTTTACATGGAGACAGTTTCAACAGAGGTATAAATTGGTTCTTGGTACAAAAAAAAAAAAAGACCGAGAGACTAAGGCATTGCAATAGTCTGTGGCCCTCTGAGGGTCCACAGGTCTACAGTCTGTCGGTGGGGTTAAAATGTCATGGGAAGGCAGACAATCAGGGGGAAAAATGAAGAGTGCTAGAGAGATTGATAAAAAATAAAGGTCGAAAAACACAGGAGATAAAGGGGGGCCCAGAGAGGCACAGGCCTGAAGTTTTCCTGTCCGGAGTAGCTCCTCATTGTAGGAAGAACCACGGAGCTGTCAGGGGAACAGTAGCCAAGTGAGAGTGGACACGCTGCTACTGATCACGCTGCAGGAACAGCCACGTAGGGGTTTGCCATAAAGCAGGGAGAAACGGGGACTTCTAACATCGGTGACATAAACTGCTACAGTACAACTGTTTGGGGGGGGCAGTCTGGTCCCTCAAACATGTACATAACCCAAGACCCTGGGACTTCTCCATATGAGAAAGAGACTTCTGCCTTTCCTCACAAGGACGCCTAAACAAGAATGTCCACAATGGTTCTGTTTGTACTATGAAAATGACAAAAAATGGGAAGCATCTTCTATTCTTTAGGAATTGGGTAAATTATTATGAATCCATGTAATGGGATTTTTTTTTTTAAGTTTTTGGCTGGGGCCGGGTTTGAACCCACCCCCTCCAGTATATGGGGCCAGCGCCCTACTCCTTGAGCCACAGGTGCCACCCCTGTAATGGGATTCTTAACGTGTTTAAATGAACTAGAATTTCCTTTATCAGTTTGATGCCTTAATATAAAGTAGATAAAAATCACCACTGAATACAGAAAGCATACGATCATATACATAAATGTAAAACATACATAAAACGATACTATGTATTGCCCTGAGTACATTTGTCCAGAGTAAAAGTCTAATTTATGTACAGCAAGGATGGCCACTAATAAAGAGATAGGGAGGCTAGGGGGAGGATGGGGCCACAACTGTATCTATAATGCTTTATTTCTTAGAAAAGAAAAGAAAAAATATTAAAGCAATTATGGCAAAAAAAAATCTTTGCTAAATATGCATGGTGAGTACACAAATATGTTACATACTTTTCATTATGTTAATTTTTAAATTAAAAAGGAGAGATTTTAAAGTACTATAGGGATCTGGAAGATATAATAATTTCCTAAATCTGGTAATTGGTGGCTACAAATATATCAGACATCTTCTCCCTGGTGAAAACACTACAACTAACTCTAGTGAAGTAAGAACCCAAAGTCCCTACCAGCGACTTGCTGGCGTGGTCAATGCACTTGACCAGAGAAAGAAAGTAAACTTGGAAATACTGGGAAGGAAAAGCCAAACATTTTCTATCTAAAAAAACCAACAGAATAAAATAAGCATTTAGACCTAGAAGGAGTGCTCAGGAAACTGGCTAAATGGAAGTTTAAAGTTAATTAATCAAGTTTTATTTTTTCCTTCACTACCTATAACCAATTAGAAAATGCAATTAGAAAAAGTATGTAATTCTCAAGAGCAACCAAAGTCATAAATAACTAGGATTTAAAGAAATTATGCCCACAGCCTATGGGATAAAACTGAAGGGATGTGAACAATGACCCAGATTAATGGAAAGATTTTTTTTTTTTTTACAAACTACCCCAGTACATGGATACTTAAAACAACAGTGACTTATTTTCCCTTGTGATTCCACCAGATGACAACCCATGTGGTTGTTCTGTTGGCCTCACCTGGGATCCCTCACAAGCCTGTGTTCCACTCAAGGCTTGACCAGAGCTGGAGGGTCCACAGTGGCCTCCCCCTGCTATCTGGCATGTGTGTGGCCCTCACTTATGCTCTTCTTCGGTGGCTCCCACCCTCCTGTGGGCTACACTTGGCTTTTCCACATTACAAAAATCTCAGGGTTCAGAGAGAAGGGGTGGAAGCTTCAAGGCCTCTTGAAATCTAGTATCAGAACTCAGTATCACTTTTGCCACATTCCATTGGTCAAAAGGGTCTTAAAACCTTCCATATTCAAGGGTTGGAGAAACAAGCAGCACCTATGTTGGAAGAACATAAAAGACATTTCAAATGGAATCCTGGGATCCTAGGAAGAGGGGAGGAATTGTCACTGTTAAACAATCTGTCACACGTTCCATATCACTGAATCAGAAGACTTAAGAATATAGTGATGTCAAGAAGACAGAAAAGGGTGGCGCCTGTGGCTCAAAGAGGTAGGGCGCCCGCCCCATATGCCGGACGTGGAGGGTTCAAAGCCAGCCATGGCCAAAAAAAAAAAGAAGACAGAAGAATGACTAACACATGACAAAATGCTCATCATCCTAATTATTAGAGAAATGCAAATCAAAACCACCCTGAGGTATCATTTAACCCTTGTGAGAATGGCCCACATCACAAAATCTCAAAACTGTAGATGCTGGTGTGGATGTGGAGAGAAGGGAACACTTTTACACTGTTGGTGGGACTGCAAACTAATCCAACCTTTTTGGAAAGAAGTATGGAGAACCTTCAAAAAGCTCAAGCTTGACCTCCCATTTGATCCTGCAATCCCATTACTGGGGGGAAAAAATCCCTTTACCATAAGGACACTTGCACTGTTTATCATAGCTCAATGTATAATCACTAAAATGTGGAAACAGCCTAAATGCCCACCAACCCAAGAATGGATTAACAAGCTATGGTATATGTAAACATTGGAATACTATTTAGCCATTAAAAAAGATGGGGACTTTACATCCTGGATGGAAGTGGAACACATTGTTCATAGTGAAGCATCACAAAAATCCTATGTACTCAATTCTCATATGAGGACAATTGATGACCTAGTACACAGTGGTGGGTGGGGGAAGGGGAGAGCAGAGAGAGGAAAGGAGGGAGGGGAGGGGGGAAGGGGAGCACAGAGAGAGGGGGAAGGAGGGAGGGAAGATGGGGAGGGGGAGCACAGAGAGAGAGGGAAGGAGGGAGGGGAGATGAGGGAGAGTGATGATGTGTGACACACTTTTGGGGGGCAGGATGGGACACAATTATAAGAGGGACTTTACTGAACAAATGCAATCTATGTAACCTGGTTCTTAATACCCTCAATGAATCCCCAACAATTAAAAAAAAAGAATATAGTGCTGGGTGGCACCTGTGGCTCAAAGGAGTAAGGCTTCAGCCCCACATACTGGAGGTGGTGGGTTCAAACCTGGCCCCAGCCAAAAACTGCAAAAAACAAAAAAAAAAAAAGAAAAAGAAAATAGTGATGTAAATTCTCTTTTACCTAATTTATAAATTCAAATCTAATTTAATAAAAAGTTACCTTTTGTATAACAGAATGAGCTGATGCAAAGTCTGTCTGGAAGACACACATAAACACAAATGACCAAGGAAATTTCCAAACAGAACAGCGTGGGGAGCTTGACTTATATGGGGTCAGAATTTACTAAGGCTTCATCAAGCAGCGTGATACTCGTACAAAGATAGAAAAATTGATTAATATTTTTTTTAAATAGAAAACTAAGGAAAAGACTCATACAGGTGTTGAATTTTATTATGATTAGGGGATATTTCAAATCACTGGGGGTAATATTTCTGTCACAAAATTAATGAATTAATATCCTTTTTCCTAAAAATAAAGTTAAACCTATACTTGCATCATAGACAAAAGTATTCAGATGGTACCATAAAAATATTAACAGGGCATAATGAAACGTGTTTTTTCAACTTAGAAAATAAAAATATTGATGGCCTTTGACTACAAATAAATTGTTCTATACAAATACTAGCCAAGTGAAAAGCCAAGAAATAGACCAGGAGAAAATATTTGCAACATCTCTTAATAAGGGGTTAATATTAAAAATGTATTAAGAGCTTTAACAAAACAATAAAGAAGCAATAGGAGATTGAGCAAATAACTTACCTGGAAATCTAGAGAAAAGTAATTCATATAACTGAAAACCAATGATGCCCAACTTGATTAATATACATAGATTTATAAATTCAGACATTCAAAAATTCAAATATGAGGTCACATTCTGTTTCTATTACCAACCAACTTGGAAAAGAATTAGGATTGATTCTGTTTAGCAGTGACAACTACGTGGAAAACAGGTAGTCTTATACATTGCTGGTGGTACTATACATTCTCAAAATATTTTTGGAGGGCGACAATTTCTGCCGAAGGTTTACATTTTTTTATACTGTAATTCAAAGGTTTGTGCTTTATAGAGAAACTCACATAGGCACAAAGATGCATATACATTCTCACAGCCCCATTGTCTAGACTCAAGAATGAGAAAAACACTAGCAATTGTCTAAATCTCTACCCATAAATTAATAAGCAATTTATTGATCACCTATAATACTATGAAGCTGTTAAGAAATGAATTAGGCCCACATGTATTGAATAAATCAGGTGGAAAAATGTAGTCACAGAGTAATAGGTGTTGATGCCACTTATATAGAAAGAAAAAAATCAATATTTATATGGGTAAACAAATAGAAAAACTGTTAAAGGGGATTATCTCTGAGGAGAAGAGTAGGAAGGGGAAGAGAAAAGGTATATAATCTTCACAATTTTTATAGCTTATATCTTTTATAAAGAAAATAAATGCATCTAATATGATTTTTTTGGAGGAAAAATATTACTTCATAGATTTTTTTCTAGGTACACTGTCGGACATTTCAAAGGCAGTAACAAAGAGAGCATCGCATCAGTTATAGAAACTTTCTTACAAGAGAAAATGTTGAAGAAACTGCACATACTGTGCTTGGGCAAGAGAAAACTTACTACATTTGCTCCAGGGAACAGGGCTATGGCCATTGGGTGAAAATCCAAGAGGTAGATTGACATTCTCTAAGCATTTGAGATACCCACTTGTGAAAAGGGCTCGTGTGAAGGCTGTGTGAGCCGCGGGTCCCTGAGGAGGGAAGCAGAGATGGGGTGGCCACCTAGCAGGTTTGTTTTAGAGGCAATAACTATACCAGTGGGTAAGTAAAGAGGGGGTCAGGAAGAAACCATTTCCACCCAAGCATCTGGGATTCCAGATGTTCTGAGTGATGATTAACACAAGAATCACGCAAAGCCTCAGTTGCAACCCATGAAGCAGCTTGGATTGTGTGAAGAACCGAGTCTATGGAACATCTAGCTGGATGGGCACAGCTTTATGAGAAAATGCCTAGAGTTTCACTCTTCCATGGATATAGAACTTAAGTTCTCTGTCTTAAGTTTCAGGCCTATGGTTAATCCTATAAGGTACGTGTGAATCTCTCTAAATGTAGAGTATAAATGTCTTAACACAATAACTAAGAAAATGACATGAAGGCTATGTTAACCAGTGGATGAAAGTATTTCAAATTGTATATAGAAACAGCGCACTGCACCCCATGATAGTATCAATGTACACACCTATGATTTAATAAAAAAAACAAAAACAAAAACCACAGACCAGAAGTATCAGCTTCTTAAAAATGCAGGCTCTCAAGCTCCGCTGTAGACCTAATGAATGAGAACCTGCATTTTAGTGAGAGCCACCAGTGATTCCTATGCATGCATTTGAGAACACTGGTCTATCCCCAAATCTATAGAATTCCTCTCATACCTGAACCTTCAAAGCCTAAATGAAAAGAAACAACCAACTGCAGCCTGGGCACAGTGGCTCACACCTGTAATCCCCGGTGCTTTGGAAGGCCAAACTCACTTGACGCTAAGAGTTTAAGACCAGCCTGGACAAAATAGTGAGACCCTTTCTCTAAAAATTTTTTCTTTATTGAGACAGAGTCTCATTATGTCACCCTCAGTAGAGTGCCATGGCATCATAGCTCACAGCAACCACCAACTCTTGGGCTTCAGTGATTCTCTTGCCTCAGTATCCCAAATAGCTGGGACTACAGGTGTCTGCCACAATGCCAGGCTATTTTTTTGTTTCAGTTGTTTAGCTGGCTCAAGCCGGCTTCAAACCCGCCACCCTCAGTGTATGTGGCTGGCGCCATAACTACTATGCTACAGGTGCTGAGCCTAATTTTTTTTTTTTTAATTAGCCAGGCATGGTAGTGCCCACTTGTAGTTTTAGCTACTCATGAGGACAAGGCCTGAGTTTGAAGTTGCAGTGAGGTGTGGTCACCCATTGCATTCAGGCCTGGGTGACGGAGTGCAACCTTGCTTAAAAGAAAGAAAAACAGCACATCACATGAAAAACGAAAAGACCAAATGATGAGAAGTTTTGATCTTATGTATCCTGACCATGGGGAATGATAAGGGAAGAAATGATTATATGTGTATGTAGACATGCACGCAGAGTGAACTTAACTTTTCCTAGCTATCAGAGGGTGGTGGGTGACTGTTTTTCCTTCCTGGGAGAGTTTAGCCTGCCTCTGCCTTAACAAATGAATATCAGTCTCAATTTAATTAAATATTGAATAGTAGAAGATAAACATCTTTGAGACTTTTTATCTTGATAGCTGTTACAACTTGGACATCTTTAATGTCACATTCTAGGTTTTATGGTTTATTAAAAATTCTGTTTGGGCAGTGCCTGTGGCTCAGTGGGTAGGGCACCAGTCCCATATACTGAGGGTGGCGGGTTCAAATCCGTCCAGATTGGTCCCAGCCAAACCACAACAAAAAAATAGCTTCGTGTTTTGGCGGGCACCTGTAGTCCCAGCTCCTCTGGAGGCTGACACAAGAGAATCGCCTAAGCCCAGAATTTGGAGGTTGCTGTGAGCTGTGATGCCACAGCACTCTACCAAGGGTGATAAGGTGAGACTCTGTCTCAAAAAAAAAAAAAGAAAAAAGAAAAATTCTGTTTCTATAGCATGTTAATAGGTTTTTCAGGTTGAATTAATCCCTTAATCTTGATTTACTTGACTTTTAGCATTTTGTTCACATCAGGATTATTTTGGGTGGAGTGGGTGGGTGGGAGGAGGGAGTTTATAGTAACAGAAGAGTGAATAACCTCTTAAGATAAAAAAGTTTCTAGGTAATTGGAAATAATCTAATTAGCAGGTACAGCCTTAATAAAAGTCTGTTGGCTTCCAGTTGATTGTACTATCTCCATTTCCTGAATCATTCTGGTTTCTCACACGTGTGCAAAGACATCAATGCAAAATAATGAACTCTCCAATGTAGGAGGACATCATAGTTATACCTTTTGCTGGATTTTCAAAAAAAACATTGCTTTTCATAAAGTTTTCTTAACAAGTTGTGTTGTCTCTCAGCAGGCTTTGCAGAGTTAGAGCATATTCTACCCAACTGGCCCCAGATGGAAAATACTCTCTTGAAATTGGATGGCTTTTTAAGTGTAGCTCTCCACAGCCTGCTCCAAGAAAAAACAAAATAATAATCTTGAACAGAATGCATTTAGTAGCACGCTCTATAATTTCCCTAGCATCCCACGTATTTGGATGTTTTTGCTTTTGGCAGTGGAGTTTTTCTAATTTAATTAACTCATTAACGTTAGCAGATGACACAGTGTGAAAATTCTTTTCCCTAGCCACTTATCTAAATATTCTTTCCATCCACTGGGGTTATGGGCACACTTTATTTATTTATTTATATATAAAATTTCTTTCTTTCTTTTATTTCTATACTGACTTTCCCCTTCAGAGTTCATGAGTCACATGTAAACATTTTAGGTAATGAATTAGAAACCTTTCTTAAAGCAATAAATGGAGCAGAGGCAGAGGAGGGAATTATATAGTGGGGAAAATCTTTACAAAGAAAGACTCGGAGAGAAAGAACAGATGGTTTGAGAAGATCAGCCAGAGCTGAAATACTTATCCCAGTCCAAGCCCCTGAAATTCTGTCTCTTAGTTCTTAGCCCAGAAGTAAAGGTGCAGCAATAGCTTTTGTCTGAAAATCAGCTACAAACACCAGCGATAACAACAAAGGCAAGCCTTCCAGGATTAGCCCAATCAAAAGTGACTTCCTTACCAAATCATGTATTCATTCATTCACATTTTTATTTTACCTTGCATTTTACTAATATATAAATTGTACTCCTAGATTTGAGGTTTCCTTGAAATTTCAGGATATATACTTTTTTCCTCCCTTCCTTGTTTCTTTTTTTTTTCTTCTTTTTTTTTTAAATCTTCAGTGCCTAACACAAGGTCTGAAAAAAAACAAATACAGAATAAATATTACCAAATTTGGAATGAAAGGAATTTTTTGGAGCAATTATACCTAATAGCTATTGGGTATCTACTCAAATATTTGAAAACAGACATTGTTCTAATCCTTAGAGTGATCTTGCTAGGGGTATGTTGTTGTGATTATTATTTTAATTTTTTAAGTGAAAACTGAGGCTAAGTGATGCTAACTAAATTATTGGAGGTCGCAGGACTTGCAAGTGAAGTGGCAGTTGTAGGATTTGAACTCAGACCTGACCAGGATGCAGGATGCTGCTACCCCAAATGAGGGTGACGGGGGACAGTCAGGAAGTGATAAAGAAACTTCTTTGTGTCCCTAGTGAGAGTGGACATAACTTCCAGTTCCTTCAGCAAATGAGTCAGTAATGGGAAGGACTGATACTGAATTGTGCGCTAACCAGGTGGATTTTATGGTACGTGAATCATAATCTCAACAGATAGTAAAGATTAGAAATAACTGAATTCTGAAAATGTTAAAAGTCTCAGGCGCTTTCTCTGACTCTGTTCCTGTTAGTTCATATTCTTATCGGTGCCGTAACTGTTTAGGTTCATGGAGCTGCATGTTGAAGAACAGCCCAGGTGTCCAGATCCAGACTTTGTGCCATTCTCTGGTTCCTCTGTGAAGGTGACCGGTGATGTGAGGATGGGGCCACGAGGAAGTGATGCTTAGGGCTCTGGCGTGCTTTTAAACCACTCACTATAGATGCTACTGAGTAGTCTTGGTGAGAAGTTAAATAAACGTTAACAAAGGAAACTATTTCTTCTTAAACCAATTTTCAACATCATGCAGAATTTTCCTCCACTTTCAAGAAAAAGGCTGTTGTCACGTCTCTCTGAGACTGTTTTCCAGCCACTAATTTATCTGACAAGGATGGAACACATTTGGGAAATTTGTTAGCATTCAGTCTTCTTCCAAATCAGTTTCAGGAAACTATTAAGATTGAAAAGACATCGAAAATCACATAATTTTGTATCTTTTTATACTCATGACCAGAACGGACACACTTTTCTGTGTTGGTTAGTATTTTTTAGTCAGCGTACATGTGAATATATACACACACATGCTCATATCCACACTCGTATACACTTGTGCACAGGCACACACACCTGCTCACATATGTACATCCCCTCAACACAAGTTCACATGCCCATGCTACACGCACATTTATATCATGAATGGTGTATCAATGCAAGAAAGTTATCTGGCTAATATATCTTCCAAAAGGAAACTGCTGTGTGTAAATGTTTAATATATGAGAAAAGCCAACTTCTTTCCCTCCTGTAGACCTAATAGATCAGGATGAAAAGATTTCAATACAAAGCTGACTGGAGTTCCAAACATTCTTCTTAGTAGCTAGAGGAAAATTGTACAATTTTATATTTTTTTCTTTTTCTTCCTGCTATTTGTGCTTTACAAATGAGAGCAAGAAGCATGCAGAGAGCGGTGGGAAGAAAGCAGGGATGGGGCTGGGAGCATTTGAGTCACGGTTCTCCGCCACTTGTGACCTTGGCATTTGGATATTTCTTTCCCTGAACCTCCAAGTGGTGGCTTCACTCTTGAGTTTCTAAGATATTTGTATATTAATTTGGAGTCTAGAGTTGATATTTCTATTTTTAGTCAACATTATTTTCTGAATAAAGGAAGGATAAGATTCAGCAGGAATATTGGTGAGCCTGGGAGAGTGGAGACAGCGAGAAAGGTGTTATCTGAATGGTTTGTGTCTGACATTTCTTGCCCTTTCAGTCACAGTTTGAAGATTATGAATTGCTAGGTGCAGTGTCCAAAGAAAGGCAGGTGATGCTGCCCACAACCATGTGTCCCTCAGCCCTTGAACAAGGGACAGAGACCAAGAAAGGGGTCATCCCTTCACCCTCTCAAACCAGTGCACGTTAGAGAGATTGAGGGATCTTAAAACAGTGCTGCCTGGCTCCCACCTCCCGAGAGCCTGATTAATTTGGTCTGAGGATGGGCCTTTGTGACTTTCCAGGTGATTCTAAAGCTTGGGAACTGCTGCTCTTAACTGGTGGTTGCCAACCCTGCTGCTCTGACCATACTTTAATGCCTGGGGTCCCCTGCCCTAGAAAGTCAAGTGATCTTGGGTGTGGCCTGGGGATTAGTGTTTTTCACTGGCTGAAGATCCCCAGGTGATTCTAAAGTGAAGCCGGGGTTAAAACCCCTTTGTCAAGGGCAGGAAACCTGGTGCTCTCTGCATTTACCCTTGACACGTTCTACTGTGCAGCTCACATATGTACATCCACTCATATGTGGATGAATGAATGAATTTGACACGGTCTCTGTTCTTGGATGTTTACGAGGCTGCAAACAATTATTCATTGTGCTGGTTGTTGCTTAATGGAGCCAACTAAAGAATCTCTTGGACCTAGATGTGGAGGGGCTGTTTCAAGTATTATCTCATTGGAAGTTCACTATCCCTGTGAAAATGGCATAAACAATGTAAACTCACAGAAGTGGGGGATCTGCTCAAATGTACACAGCAAAGGAGCTGGGAAGCAAACCTTCTAAGGCCCACGCCAGAGAGCCCCTCTGGCGCTTCCATGAATAAATCAAAGCAGGGTAGGAAATGGAAGGCTCAGAAAAGCAGAAGAAGTTGAGATGGAGAAAGTGCTCGGAACGTGAGAGAGTGTGTGTGGGTGCCGGTCAGGGAATATGCCTTTGAGATTTTATTCAGTGGTGCAGTTTTGTTGCTATCTCTAGAAAATTATGCAGCCTGTTAACAAAGTCTAGCAGAAAATAGAAATTACTGACATCTTCAGAAATTTTAAAAGTCTGTCTAGCAGCTCAGCGCCTATGGCTCAACTGGCTAAGGTGCCAGCCATGTACACCAAAGGTGGCGGGTTTGAATCCAGCCTGGGCCCGCCAAACAACAATGACGGCTGCAACCAAAAAATGGCCGGGTGTTGTGGTGGGCACCTGTGTTTCCAGCTACTTAGGAGGCTAAGGCAGGAGACTCACTTCAGCCCAGGAGTTGGAGGTTGCTGTGAGCTGTGATACTACAGCACTCTACCCAGGGGGACAACTTGAGGCTCCTGTCTCAAAAAAAAAAAAAAAAGTCTGTCTAGCATAGGAATGCCTTTACTATCTGTTAGAAAAATTATTTTTTAAAAGCTATCTTAAGGCCAACTTAGATTTCTACAGATACCGAGCAGACGTAGTTTCATCAGCTAGAGATGGATGTATGTGGAGGCAGGGAGATCAGTATCAATAACCATTAGTCAATAAAAGGATGTTTAATCTCCTGTCTTCCTTCAACTCTCTGGCCATTTTTCCTCCCCATGGAGGGGGAGAGAGGCTTCCAAGCTGTCACTCTGAGGCCGATGTGTGTTCTTTTGGGCGAGAGATGGCGGAAGACATAGAAAAGACATGAGCACAACTGGGTTACTGCACTTTCTAAATGCAGGGAAGGCCTCCCCTAAGCAGTAATTTTTAGGTTTATGATATTTTAAAATTATGACACTTCTTTTTTAAGGCTGGGGTGTATCTGTATATGCTTAGGTAAAAAAAAAAAAAACTTGACTGTGATAAATGTGTGTAGTATTTCTTTATTTTAACAACGTGGCATTGCCGCCCTGCTCTTTCTGTGTTCCCAGGGACAGCTGTCAACATGCATTTATTCATGCAAACAACAAATGTTCATCATGCGGCTGTGCATGGGGCATCATCTTACCTAGGATAACTTAGAACAGAAAATACTGTCTCTGTCCTCCAGGGGCTCAGTGTTTATTAGCCAATAATCCCAGGCTGTTACTGGAGAAGGCTCATAAACAGGAATCCAGGTGTTGCCCAAGGAAGGCTTGTTGTCTGTTCAAAGGCATCTCCTTGGGGGGCAAGCATTAAACATTGTCAACCCTGGAAAAGGGAAGCTATTCCAGATACTCAGTCAAAGAAGGATTTAATGCAAGGAATTCTTAAACGAAGCTGTTGAAAGGGCTGGAAGGAACAAATGGCATAAGGTGACAGTACTCACAGATTGGGACTTTGCTGCTGCCCTTTCCTAGCTGAGCTGTTAAAGGAAGCAGAAGTTTCTAGAGCCTGTAGTCACCTACTGTGGATGCCCCTCTGCCAAAGCTGGAAACAGAAAAGCTTCCCCCTTCCTCTTGTGTTCTCCTCTCTTCTCGCAGCTTCCCATTGGCAGAATTCGACATTAATCTGCTGACCAAGAGTCTTGGTAAAGTAGGTTGCACCTATCCACTCGCAGTGCAGAGAAGAGTGTAGCAGGGCAAGGAGAGGTGGGGAGAAGGGGCAGAGAGATCCAATGGTCGCTTGGAGCAGCGTCTGGGAGCAGCTGCTGCCACATAGGGTTTTCCCTCAGTTTCTTAGATTATTAGAACACTCAGATGTGGTCAGACTTTGAAATCTTATGGAAAGTAGCTATTATGCACTGAATTTTGTGCCCCCCAAATTCAAAAGTTGAAACTCCAAACCTCAATGTGACTGTATTTAGAGATAGGGCACTTTAGGACTAATGAAGGTTAAACTGGGTCCTAAGTGTAGGGTTCTAATATCATAGAACCTTACAAGAAGAGGAAGAAGGGGTGGCACCTTTGGCTCAGTGAGTAGGGTGCCAACCCCATATACCGAGGGTGGCAGGTTCAAACCCGGCTCCAGCCAAACTGCAACAAAAAAATAGCTGGGCGTTGTGACAGGCACCTGTGGTCCCAGCTACTCAGGAGGCTGAGGCAAGAGAATCACCTAAGCTTAGGAGCTGGAGGTTGCTGTGAGCTGTGATGCCACCACACTCTACCAAGAGTGATACAGTGACACTCTTGTCTCTAAAAAAAAAAAAGAAGATCAAACACAGAGGAAATGCCGTGCAGGGCCACTGCCAGAAGGTGGCCATCTGCAAGTTGTGAGAGAGGACTCTTTGTTTTTTTTTTTTTTTTTTTTATTGAATGTTAACTATGTACATTGATACTCTTCTGGGGTACAGTGTGGGGTTTTCACATGCATTCTGAAATACTTCCCTCAAACTGGTCAACACAGCCTTCATGTCATTTTCTCAGTTATTGCTTTAAAACGTTCACATTCTACTCTTAGAAAGATTCACCTGTACCCCTATAAGTCAAACCTCAAAAGTGATCCCACCAAACCCCCTCCCTCCTCCCATTCCCCCCTTCCTTCTCCCTCCCCCCCTACATGTTCTTAGGCTATTTGGTTATAGCTTTCATGTAAAAGGTTTAAATTAGTCTCATAATAGGGGTGTGTACATTGGATACTTTTTTCAACATTCTCGTGATACTTTGCTCAGAAGAACATTCTCCAGCTCCATCCATGTGAACATGAAGGATGTAAATTCTCCATCCTTCTTAATGGCTGCATAGTACTCCATGGTGTACATATACCACAGTTTATTGATCCATTCGTGG
>CAUYTI010128921.1:0-17356 GCA_963575145.1 Galago senegalensis
AAAGTATTATAGGGAGATTTAATAGGGATTGTATTACAGTTGTATATTGTTTCAGACAGTATGGATATTTTAACAATATTGATTCTTCCCAGCCATGAGCATGATATGTTTTTCCATTTGTTAACATCTTCAGCTATTTCTTTTCTTAGAGTTTCATAGTTCTTTTTATAGAGATCTTTCACATCATTTGTTACTAAACTCACAAATATTCCATCTTCTTTGGCACTACTTTGAATGGAATAGAGTCCTTGGCTGTTTTTTTCAGCTTTACTATTGGTATATATAAAGGCTACAGATTTATGAGTTTTGATTTTGTAACCTGAGATACTGCTGTATTCCTTGATCACTTCTAAGAGTTTTGTAGTAGAATCTCTGGTGTGTTTCAGATATACAATCATATCATCTGTGAAGAGTGAAAGTTTTACCTCTCCTGACTCGATATGGATACACTTGATTGCCTTTTCTTGCATAATTCTGATGGATAGGACTTCTATTACATTGTTAAAAAGCAGTGGAGAAAATGGACAATCTTATCTGGTTCCTAATCTGAGTGGAAATGATTTCAATTTAGCTCTGTTTAATACAATATGGGCTGTGGATTTGCTGTAGATAGCCTCTATCAGTTTAAGAAATGTCCTATTTATATCAATTTTCTTGAGGGTTCTGATCATGAATGGATGCTAGATATTATCACAAGCTTTTTCTGCATCAATTGAGAGAATAATATGGTCTTTGTTTTTTCATTTGTTTATGTGCTGAATTATATTTATGGATTTACATATATTAAACCAGCCTTGAGACCCTGGGATAAAATTCAGTTGGTCATGGGGTATAATTTGATGTGCTGCTAGACTCTGTTTGTTAGGATCTTGTTGAATATTTTCACAGCAATATTCATTAGTGATATTGGTCTATAATTTTCTTTTCTTGTTGATTCTTTTCCTGGTTTGAGGATCAAGGTGATGTTTGCTTCATAGAATGTGTTGGATAGTATTCCTCCTTTTTCTATATTTTGGAAAAGGTTGAGTAATATAGGTACTAGTTCCTATTTAAAGGTTTGATAGAATTTGGTAGAAGAAGTACTAGAATTCCTCTTTAAACCTTTGGTGAAGTCATCTGGTCCCAGGCTTTTCTTTTTAGGGAGATTTTGCATAGTTGATACTATTTCAGACTCAGTATAGGCCTGTTCAAAATTTCCACTTGATTCCTGCTAAGTCTTGGAAGGTTGCGTGCTTCCAAGTATTGGTCAATGTCCTTCAGATTTTCATGTTTCTGAGAATAAAGTTTCTTGTAATAGTCATTAAGGATTTTTTGAATTTCTGAGGAATCTGTTCTTATTTCATCATTACCATTTCTGATTGATGAAATTAGAGATTTTACTCTCTTTTTTCCTGGTTAGGTTAGCCAAATGTTTATCTATTTTATTGACCTTTTCAATATACCAACTTTTTGATTTATTGATCTGTTGTATAATTATATCATTTTCAATTTCATTTAATTCTGGTCTAATTTGGGTTATTTCTTTTCTTCTGCTGCATTTGAGATTGGAATGTTCTTCCTTTTCCAGTTGCTTGAGATGTTCCATCAAGTTGTTAATTTCCTTTTCTGTCCTCTTGAGGAAGGATTGTGATGCTGTAAGTTTCGCTCTTAGGACTATCTTTGCAGTATCCCAGAGGTTCTGATAATGCATGTCTTAATTATTGTTTTGTATTCCAAGTTTACAAAAAGTTAGTAATTTCCTTCTAAGTCTCATCTATGACTCAGCTATCCTTCAGCAAAAGGTTATTTACCTTCCATGTTTTTTATGAGTATGCAGATTCCTGTTGTTACTGAGTAAACTTTTATTAAATGATGGTCTGAGAAGATGCACGGAATAATTTCTATTCTTTTAAATTTGCTGAGGTTAGACTTGTGACCTAAGATGTGATCAATTTTGGAGTATATTCCATGGGCTGATGAGAGAATGTGTATTCAGTTTTGTTAGGATGAATTGTTCTGTAGATGTCTATTGAATCCAAACGTTGAATGGATAAGTTTAAGTCTAAAATTTCTTTGCTTAACACTGCCAAAGAGTGTTAAAATCTCTGACTATTATGGTGCTGGAGGAAATCATGTTGCTCATGTCTATTGGAGTCTCTCTTATAAATTGAGACACATTTTGGTTGGGTACATAAATATTAATAATTGAAATCTCATCATGTTGAGTTTTACCCTTAACAAATATGAAGTGACCATCCTTATCTTTCCTTACTTTTGTTGGTTTAAAGCCTATTGTATCTGAGAATAAAATTGCAACACCTGCTTTTTTCTGATTTCCATTTGCCTGACATATAGATGACTGTTCCTTTACCCTGAGTCTATATTTCTCTTTTAAGGTAAGATGAGATTGAATGCAGTAGATATCTGGCCTGAGTTTTTGTATAAAGTCAGCCAACCTGTGCCTCTTTAGAAGACAATTTAAACCATTCACATTAATTGAGAATATTGATAAGCCTGGTAGAATTTTGGGTATTGAGTTTTTTGAATGTCCAATAGACATTTTAAATCCTTTTGCCACTGTGGAAGTTGGAATTTGATCAAAAGTTTCTGAGTGAGTTTACTTTGGTGGTGGAGTATTGTGCTGGTCATTATGGAGGATAGGTCTGAGAATGTCCTGGAGAGCTGGTTTACTTATGGCAAATTTCTTCAACATGTGAATGTCTTTAAAGTATTTAATTTCTCCATCATAAATGAAACTCAGTTTAGCTGGATACAGTATCCTGGGTTAAGTTATTTTATTTTAGAAGATTGAAAGTCGATGACCATCCTCTTCTAGCTTTAAAAGTTTCAGCAGAGAGATTTGCAGTCATTCTAATATTCTTCCCCTTGTAAGTTATGGTTTTCTTACGTCTGGCCGTTTTCAGAATTTTCTCCTTCATATTAACTTTAGTGAAGTTAATTATGATGTGTCTGGGGTTTGTCTTATTTAGGTTGAGTCATGAATGGATTCTGCAACTGTCTGCTATCTGCATTTTGGAATCTCTTATGTATGTCTGGAAAGTTCTCCTTCATAATCTCATGAAAAAGGGCCTCTGTGCTTTGTGAAGCAACTTTATCACCTTCAGGAATTCCTATTAGGCAAAAATTAGTTTTCTTCAAATTATCCCAAAGCTCTCTAAGAGAATGATCCATTTTTGCTCTCCATTTCTCTTCCTCTTTGAGTGCTTGGAAGCATTCAAAAGCTGTGTATTCAATATCAGAAATACTTTCTTCTGCTTGCTCCATTCTGTTACTGAGGGTTTCTACTGTATTTCTACAGATCTTTGATGTCTGCAAATTCTTGTCTCAGTGTGTCCAAATCTGCAGTGATTTTTGTCTTTGAATTCATTAAGTTCTTGCGACAAATTTTGAATTGTTCCTTGAATTTCTAATTCCAACTTTACTTCCATTTTACTAATCTTATTTGCAAGCCAAACTCTGAATTTAATTTCTGACATCTCAGTCATTTGTCTATGAATGGGATCTTCAGTTGTGTCTGCCGTATTGTTCCTTGAGGGAGTTGATCTACTCTGGTTATTCATGTTACTGGAGTTTTTCCACTGATTCCACCCCGTGATTATTTTACACCATTTGCCTACATGAGCAGATAAGGTTCAGTTGTGTTTGGGGGGTCCTGTAGCAGTGATTAACCATCCCCTTACCCAAAATCTGTAACTAGTGTCTGTACCTTTTGCCTTAGAGCTTTGCAAAAAACCCGTACAGTGCTACGGCCTGAGACACTGGGGACTTACTTGGTGTGGTGGGGCTAAGTGGCTCTTATTTTCAGTTGGTCTCTGTTCTACCCTAGTGAATTAATTACTCTGGGTTGAAGTCTCAGCTCTGTGAAAATACCAACAATTAAGTCATCCTGCCCCCCACAGGCAACAACTGGAAAATCAGACCTTCCAACAACCACACACCCAGGGTACAACTTTGGATAGTCCTTGGGTGATTGGTACAGTCCAAGAGATCCAAATCAGTTGTCCCAGTCAGCCCCCAGTCTCAAGTGAGGGAGTTCAAAAGGTCTCTAGTAACTAAACAGCAGGGGTCTGCTGACAGCTCAAGTATGACTTGTTATGGTGCTCCATGGAGTCAGAAGAACCCCCCCCTCCCACCAGCAAATGAATTAGTCTGGAAAGGTTGATGCCTCCTTCCCCACATTGCACCTCTGTCACACCCTCACTTGTAACCCCACAGGGATATGGCCCAGTTCCCTCCAATGAGCAGATGCTCCAGGGGTTTGAGCCTGCCTGAGTCACAGAGAGATCTTATGTCTCCTCGGACAGGCATCCACACTCTGCCACCATCTGAAAGGGAAAGCTGAGGCCTGACAACCTCGGGTGGTTAATGGAAGCTGGGGAGGTTCACTCAGTTACAGCCCTGCCCCTGATTGATGCTGCTGACACATTCCTGCAGAATTTGTGATTCTGTCCTTGCTGTATTTCCTTATGGACCAAGTGCTGTTTGAGTTCACAGAAACTGCAACTCAGCCCTAGTCTGTGCCACTGCCCATAGCTGGTGTTTGTTTCCCCTGCAGTCTGTGTGGGGGAAGGTCTGATTAGAGGTTACACTCAGCTTGCCTTTCTCTCAGCTATGATCCCCTGAGGGCTGGGTGTTTCTTAGGCTCACTAAGCAATCCTGGCACAGCCCTGTCCTGGGAGTATGCCATCTCTTCACAGGTGTCTTCAATTCTCTGTCCCGTGGCATTCTGCCCAGGCTGGTACCACCTCAGGCATACCCTTTGCTCTCAGGGTCTGCATTACCATCCCAGATATATTCCACCTGTGTCTGCCATGGGAGAAGATGCCCGGCTTTCTCTGGTTACCCAGAGATATAGGGAGTGTCCTTTCCAAATATCCTCGGGGGTGTGAACCCTATTATTCCCACTGCTGCTGCTGCTCTGTGCCGGGGAGCGCTGCCTCTCCCTTTCTGTATAGTTCCTTCAGTCCACCATTTTCTTCTTACTCCTGTGCCACAGAATCTGCACAGACCTACAACAGCCCATGCCCTGTCCACAACTCTCTAGAAAATGCCCAAGAATCTGGACTCCATGGGGGACAGGCTTCAAGACCTTGGAGTGAGAGTGGAGGGGAGTGCTGGGAGTTCAGAATTGCACATAGAGAATATATACAGTTTTATATAGTTTTATGTCTGGCAGTAGAGTGCCATGGCAACCTAGTAGGGGAAGGAGGCCAAGTTTTTAGAGGGTCTCTCCTGTGGGATAAAAAGGGAGGACGTTTAAACTCTACTTACTTGTTTGTAGAAAGTATACTGTGAGCTGTTCTCATGAGGGAGGGGACTCCTGTAGGCTTGGCGATGGATTTTGTACCTTTTATTTGTATCCTTGGGGTCGCAGCTCATCTCAGCAGGGTTGATATGTGTTCTTCAAACCTTCTTTCTTGGCTCAGCTCCAAACCATTAGCTTACTTGCTCAACTTCTGTCCTTTAATTCTCATTCTGAAAAGGAGCCTCTGCGGAAAGCTAGCTTCAGTTAGCCATCTTGTCTCTGCCTCTTGGTTTGGTTTCTTATCTAATCTGGTTATTTTGTCTCTAAATAGCGCTATTTAATCCATTTAATATTTTTTTCTTTTTACACAGGATTATTGAGGTATGGTTGACACATAATAAAAATAGATATACATCTCATTATCATTTTAATTTTCATAACTTTAATGACTAATGATGTTAAAAATATTTTCTTACACATATTAACCATTAGTATGTCTTTGGTGAAATTTCTCTATAAACCTTTTGGCCACTTGTTTCTTTATGTTACTTATCTTATTAAGTCTAACAGTGCTTTGTGTGTTTCAAGTAACATATACATCTTTTCTCAGTATATGAGCAGAAAGTGTGTGCATGTATGTACAACCCATCAGAAATTTATTTTGTTTTGTTCAATTTTTATTTAGATTTACCTGTGTATTATTGTCATTTCATTTATTCCTTGCTCACTCTCTGGGCTTCCATCCATAATCATTTACCCTAGACTGTATGTGATTTCTTTTATTATGGGTTGGGCAGTGATGAGCTCTTTTAGCTTCTGTTAATCTGAACATTTCATTATGTCAACCTCATTCTGAAAAAATAAATGACCTTGAAGCATAAGTCCAGATAGGCAATTTTCCTCCAGCTCTTTATAAATATCATTCTATTTTTTTTTCTCATTTTCATCTGTGAAAATATAGCTATCTGGTTACTTTACATTTGAAGATAATCTCTCCTTTCTCTCTCTGGCTGCCTATTTAAATATTTTCTTCCTCTTTTCTTCTCCACAGTGTCTCTGTTATTATCTGAGTGTGTATTTATTCATGTTCTCACCTTGCTATTCATAGTGCTACTTGAACATTTGATTTTATGCAATTTTAGAAAGTTAACCATTCTTATGGTTCTAGTGTTTGCTTCCACCCCATCCTCCCTCTCCTCTCTATACTACTCCAGCAAAACACAGGAGAATTGTCATGGTCCATATTTCTCCCTCTCTTCCTCACCATTTTTCCTCCCTAAACTACATTGTGAACAATTTCTTTCTGAAATATATTTCTTTTTCTTTTTCTTTCTTTTCTTTTCTTTTTTTTTTTTTTTTTACGTTTGACATTTCCTACTATTTATTTGTTCTTGGGACAGTATCATTTATTATGTGCTTGTAAATCTTGTGGCCACAGTTAACAAGCCTGATGAATTATCTTTAAGACTTCACAAAACTATTTTAAATAAACTGAACAATGTATCAGTTATCTATGCTTGAAATAGATGAGGACTCATATCTGGGTTTCTTTTCTTCCCTTTCCTGTTTTCTTCATTCTTTTTTTTTTTTTTTTAGTGAACTTTTCTAGAACTAGAGTATAAATGTTTTGACACAATGACTAAGCAAATGATATGAAGGCTATGTTAACCAATCTGACATATATTTCAATTTACTGTTATTTCAGCTGTGTCTATGCTCCTGTGAAATTTATCTATTAGTTCATCATTTTAGTTATTATTAGGGCTATGATTTTTACTCATTATATTATAGATTTCTACTGTTTTCAAAAATCTTTCTTCTTGTATTCTGTTCTTTAAACAAACATGTTTCTAAAGTCTGTGTAGAATAACTTCCTACCTTGAGCCCCTGCGGGCTGGTTTTCATGGATCTGTTTTATCTGCTTTCTGTTTTGTTCTGCTTGTTTTTTGCTTTTGTTGTCTCATGTCTTCCTCCTCTTGGATATGTTTTGTCTTGAAATAGACAGTGTAATCCCAAAATTGTTTGTAGAAAAAATAACCTGGAATGATTGTTTACTTCCTTTTGTTAGGCTTCTGGATAGCCAACAATCCAGAATCACCTCAATTCCATTTTTGGGAACTGAAATTATTCAACTCAAGCTACAGGGAGCACCTTCCTCCCCCTGCAGATGCTCAGTCACAGGTTTTCCCTTTGAAGTTCCAGCTAGAAATGAAGTGTTTTAACCACGCATCTCACACTGGAGCAGATTCTAGATCCCAGTCTCTGCCCTCCTAGACTATGGGAGGAAGTTGTTGGAAGTTGTATTCAACCTCTTACCCTGTCAACTGTCCACTCTGGCAGAAACTCTTCCAGCCATGAAGTGGCCTCACACACTGAGCTTGCCTGCCTTGACTTAATACATCCCCAGATCATAGCCAGTTTTGTCACCACAGCTTGTTGACTCTTCTGTGCAATCAGGTAATGATTTTTTATTTTTTAAAGGTTTTTACTTGTTATGCTTGGGTCAATTTGTCTGAGTTATCTATTCTTCCTTTACTGAAAGCATAAGTTTAAAAATGCTTATAAAGTGCTCAATAAATACTTCTCAAATGGTGACTACAATAAATGTCAGAATTCTGAATGAAAAGAGACATGCAAGCATATCAGATTAATCATAACAGAGGGAATAATAAGTACATTCAGCAGGGCCTGGAGGGCTCCTGTGCTTGTGTTCACTTGGCTACGTTTGTTGATTATGTTTAATTTCCAGTGTTCTTAATGCCTTCCACAAAAGTGGTTGCTGGAAACCTCAAATTTCATGTTATGCACTGAAAGAAATACGAAAATACACCATATTCAAAGCCTGTATTGCTGAAAAGATGGGAAGATATATAAATAAGTAGAAACTGAGTTCAAGATGATGAAGCCCTGGTGAGCCTATTCTCCTCTGCTGCCTGTGACACTCTTAGTCCAGCCTCTCCTGCCTCTTATCCTCCTCAGGAAAACATATATTATAAATACTTGTAAATTTCTTAGCTCAGCTATTCTAGAAATTTCATGCCTATCTGTACAACCTTCCAAAAGTTGGAGAATTACATTTTTTTTCTTTGTTTCATCCTTTTAGCTCCCAGAAAGCAGACTCCAGATGAGAATATTCCATCTCAGTAGTGCATGAGTGTGTTCGTGCAGTCTCCTCCCTGCACCCTGACAGGACACTGAACTATCTTCTTTCTTATCTTGCCTGTTTAACAAATTTAATTCACATATTTTACATGTGGTTCTTGTCTTCTCTTCTGTGTATGCTTTGTAAATTATGACTTTATTCATTGAAACAAAATATGGAATTGGTGAAAATTATTTGAGAAGGCAAGCGATGATTTCTTTTCTGAACCACAGACCCAAATTAGCTGCAGGACAGCAAATCCCATGTAGATTTTCAATGAGCTTCTCAGCTCAGCATGCTCGACTGTGCTCTGTGGGCTGCCACCATCTACTTCCACACCTGAGTTCTTCCTGCTATACCTGCTTTATCAATGTTGCAGAATGCTCCATTGTAAATAGTCTAAAGAACCTGAGCCATCATTATTGTGAATGCAGGAGGAAAGAGATAAGAATTTAAATTTGGGAATATTGCTGCCAGAAGCTGCCAGAATAGAATAGAAAAGAATAGAAATGAAGTAAAACGGGATAGAAACAAAGAAGAGAAAGAATTCCTTGAGCATTCTATGCCTGTGAACTGTTCTGCTACAGGCAGTTCTAAGGTTACAAACAAGATAGGTTCTAGTTTCATAGGTTTGTTCTTAAGTACATAGGTACATTTACCAATTATCTGTTTGTGAATATGAGCTGTATATCAGTCAGATGTCTGTAAGTCAGAGACTGCTTTATTATAGCTTCTACCTATGCTGACTGCAGCTGAGGGAGGCTACCTAGTTTCGGAGTTGTCACTCTGAGTGATTTGTGTACATTGATTCAATTAATTTTTATATGAATAATCTGAGACTTGGAGAAATTAAATTATTTGCTGATGTTTGCACAGCTTAAACTGAGAATAAATAACTTCAGATCAGGTGTGATGACTCATGCCTATAATCTCAGCACTCTAGAAGGCCAAGGAGGGAGGATCCCTTGAGCTCAGGAGTTCCA
Source organism: Galago senegalensis (assembly GCA_963575145.1). Taxonomy (NCBI): domain Eukaryota; kingdom Metazoa; phylum Chordata; class Mammalia; order Primates; family Galagidae; genus Galago; species Galago senegalensis. The sequence goes on from CAUYTI010128921.1 coordinate 9,371, forward strand.
GACCAGCCTGAGCAAAATGAGACACTGTCTCTACTAAGAATGAAAAACTTAGCCAATGTGGTGGCAGGTGCCTATAGTCTTAGCTACTTGGGAGGCTGAGGCAGGGGAATCAGTTGAGCCTAGGAATCTGAGGTGCTGTGAGCTAGGCTGATGCCATGTCATTGTCATTTGGGTAAAAGAATGAGACACCAGCTCAAAAAAAAAAAAAAAAAAAAAAGGAAAAGAATAAATATTGAAAATTTTAAGACATGGACAAAGCAAATGACAATTTTATAGGCATGTTTTTATTTAATTTAATGAAGCAAAGATTGCTGGAAAAAGTCTTAAATTCTGATAAATTGTTCCCATTTCACCTTATCTCTCAGTCTTAGAATCAGTGTGGAAATCTCATCCTAAGCTGCTCTGGCTGCAGAGTTCCTGTTGCCCTGCTCAACTCGACAGAATACAGAAGAAAACGATCTATAATCAACTGTAATTCTCACACAGAAACATGTCTGCTTGAGTACAGAGCTGTGCGTAAATTATTACTTTAAGATTCACACTTCTAAAATTAGAAAAGGACCAAGGAAAGCTGGTAATGATGAATTTGAAAATAACCATCTTCAGTCTTCTCCAGCAACCATTTCCATTTCTTTATGGTGTCCCTGTATTCTCTGTTTTATGAGTTATAAACTGCTGTTACACACATTCTCTCTGTGGAAAATGGATGCTAGTTCCTCATATAGATTTATGACATTTATAGAAAATAGTAATTAACCAGCCTTGGGCAAGTAACATATATTTCCTTACCTTGATAATACAGGTATAAGATGTACCTCCCAGTTCCACTATTCTGTGATACACTATAAAATAAGTTAACTTACTGTCCACTAAGAGATGTTTCCAATAAGAACGGCATACAGGACTTCCTTTCTGGATGGAGATGCCCTTTAACGACCTTGACATGGCTTCCCCAGGCTCATACATTACAGTTAATAGATGTGTGTGCGTCTAGCTCCATTTAGCATTATGGCATCTGAGAAATGAAGAATTGGAGATGGAATCTAATTCTTGATATTTTATAATCTCTGCTTCTAAAAATCTATACCTGGCAATAAAAATGTAATAAACACTTTTTTGTGCCACTCAGTTGAAAGTTAGTTCCAAGGATGCTACACTGAAACTGTCTGTAAAAATAAATCTGAAACTGAAACTAAAAGGATCTTAGAGAAGATGTCTGTATTACCTAGGGGTGAATCTGCCTGGAAGCTGTTCTTCTCTCCCACATCTGAAAGGGCAGATAAACTATGCTACCTACATTCTGAGAAGAGAGAGCTGGAGCCACTTGGGACACACGGGACACAGCCTTGCTAAGCTTGGATGTTTCAATTTGAACATCAGAACTCAGTGGCTTTCAGCAGCTGCAGTGGGGAACCAGGTACTTGCAAAAAAAAGGTGCAGCTTTTCCGATGGTCTATCCTGACAAAAAAGAATAGCTGTAGACATGTAAACCCAGTTACGTTTTGAGAAAAAAAAAAAGGCAGACTAGTATCTACAAGGGCGACTGTGTTAGGCAGGATAGAGTGGGGCTTCACAGTGACAAAGCAGCAGCTTCTCAGGGTGACTGTGAGAAAACACTACCTAACCCTGCACTTGTGTGGTGAGGTAAGAGGCCCACCAGGGACCACAAAGCCTGGGGATGGGCCATGGTGCCTGTGTGACAGAAAAGGAATGAAGTCTTTAAAGAGAATGTACCAGGCAATGCAGAATGGTGTCATAAAAAGGAAAGGAAATCTTTACAAGGGGATGTAATTAAAAACCTGCAAAGGTTAAAAAGAAAGTTCCTCCTCAGTGGGACTATATTATCAGTGATAACTGCTATCTCTAGCATGGAGGAGTAAATCTTTAAGACATGACTCCTGTGTGCAGAGTGAGTCTGAGAACTATTGAAACTGTTGGAAAAGATTGAATTGGAACCTTAAAATGTCATGATGCAAAACTCTTTAACATTTTTTAGAATCCCTATTAAGAAAATAATATAAAATAAACAAGATGATGTCTGTGTGAGACAGTAATTCATAAATTTTGGAGAGAGCACTATTCTCACCTAAGAAATTATTAAAAAAACAGTTGCTGATGGAGATGCCCTGGTAGGTGGGCAGCAGGGCCTGGGCCATCAGTTCCCCAGGTGGTGCAGGTGCACTGTGAGGTGGGGTGGCCAGTCCATCATTCTCTAGGTGGTGAAGGTGCACTGTGAGGTGGGGTGGCCAGTCCATCATCCTACAGGTGGTGAAGGTGCACTGTGCAGTGGAGTGTCTAGTCCATCATTCTCCAGGTGGTGCAGGTGCACAGTGGAAAGGGGTGTCCAGTCCATCACTCTCCAGGTGGTGCAGGTGCACAGTGGAAAGGGGTGTCCAGTCCATCACTCTCCAGGTGGTGCAGGTGCACTGTGAAAAGGGGTGTCCAGTCCATCAATCTCCAAGTGGTGCAGGTGCACAGTGGAAAGGGGTGTCCAGTCCATCACTCTCCAGGTGTACAGTTGCACAGAGGAGTGGGGCATTCAGTCCATCACTCTCCAGGTGGTGAAGGTGTACTATGGAAAGGGATGTCCAGTCCATCATTCTCCAGGTGATGCAGGTGCACTGTGGAAAGGGGTGTCCAGTCCATCATTCTCCAGGTGGTACAGGTGCACTGTGGAAAGGGGTGTCCAGTCCATCACTCTCCAGGTGGTGCAGGTGCACAGAGGAGTGGGGCATCCAGTCCATTACTCTCCAGGTAGTGCAGGTTCACTGGGCGGTAGAGTGTCCAGTCCATCACTCTCCAGGTGGTGCAGGTGCACAGAGGAGTGGGGCATCCAGTCCATCACTCTCCAGGTGGTGCAGGTGCACTGCGCAGTAGAGTGTCCAGTCCATCATTCTCCAGGTGGTGCAGGTGCACTGTGGAAAGGGGTGTCCAGTCCATCATTCTCCAGGTGGGCAGGTGCACTGCGGGATGGGATATCCAGGGCCCTATCAGAGTCCCACACAGTCACATGTCATGTGTTTGTTCATACTTGGGTTCATGCTCACAGATGCTCCTTTCTTTTGAGGGCTAATGAGGTGGATATTTGCAACATGATCACAGCATTGCTGGGAAGGTTGTGAGCACTTGTAAGCATTAGCTCCACCTGAATGTGGACTTTCATTCATAGGCAAATATGTGCTGCATGTATGTGTGTGGCTTAAAAAAACTAAGTACGTGTTAATGAAGTGGAAGTAGAGCTCTTCAGATCCCTTGCAAGTAATATTTGACTTTTCACTAAAGCTGTGAATTCCTAATGTCTCTTGTCTCTACTCCAGGGTGAAGACCAGAGAGCAACCAGAGGTCACTGCGGGTAGATGATTCTTCCAAGCAAACAGAGTCCTCTCTGCAACCGTTACCCAACTACATTTGCCTGTCATCCTGATTTGGATAAACTTACTGAAATATGAGTGAAGACAAGATCAATTTTCAGTAAGAAAAATTGCTTTGCTTTGGGATATTTGGCAAATTATCTAAGTACATTAGCATATTAGATCTGTCCTTTTAAATTTGTTCATTAATTCCAACTACTGCAATAAAATTCTCATGTACAATTTAACTGCAGTATTAATGAAGTTGATTGGTCTATGACATGCAGGGTCAGTTTTATCACCCTTTAAAATACCTGAATAAAGATATTTTTATCACAACCACCAAAAAGAGGAACTGCTTGGATATATGTTCCCTAAGAAAAAGAAAAAAAAATAAAGATGAGGAAGAAAGTTAGCCTAATTTAATTCTTGATAACATCTTTAAAGCTTGAAAGTCACAAAATTTAATAGAAATCTACTTTTTAATTTAATTTCCCAAAAGTCACTGTAAAACCTCTGAAAATTATATTCACTCTGAGTGTGATTTTTCCAGAGCAGGAGCTACGCCAGGGGAATTTAATATCTTTTGGAGCTACATTAACTAAAGCTGCCTGGGCAGTAAAATGTGTGGCTTTGTGTTAAGTTCTCATAACCAGCAGTGTAAAGAACTCGCAGGCATTAGAGAAGCTAAGATTTCACGTGGAGGCTCTAGAAGTAATGTATTAAGTAACTGCTCTCTGTTTAGTGATCAGGAAAGAAGCTGAGGACTTTTATAAGATCTTTCCTAATTCTAGGAAAGCCCTCACATGATGAATCACAGGAGCTTTAACAGTAGGAAGCATCCTCTTCCACACCCTGTCCTTTCTGCTTACTGGAGTAGTATGGTGCACACACACATCAATTAAATTAACCTCACTGAGATTTGATTGACTTCATTGAATGGATGACACATGCCAACTCTGCCAAGGAAGGTGAAGTGTCATTAGATGCTTGCATTTTGGTATAATCTTCACAAAATATCATGTAGACCAGATCCATTTATTTCACACGTGGATCTCATTCAGAATTCTCATAAATATGCTTTCCTCTTCCTCATCATCATGGTGCATATCTCTAAAAGCACACAGTTCTCTAATACCACCCAGTCATGTTTGGATGTGTGTGAGTTTCAGTGTATAACTGGGGGGATGTTGTCCCTAGAGTTCCTTACTGTACCTGCCTTTCCAGGTGGCGTGTCAGAGGGGGCCAGGAAGCAGCATTAACCAGTGAGCATTAAATGGTTTACATGCTTCTCCCTAGATGGGTCTCTTCTTGGTTCTTTGTTCCTCATACATTTGCATATGAATCATGGACCTAAAATATTTTTCAAATCTGTTCTTATTCTTCCTGTCTGTTTGTAATTCTGTAATCCTGGCTACCATCTCTCTCTCTTTTTTTTTTTTTTTAAATCACATACCTGATTCCAAGTGTTTTCTCTCATTTGAGTCTAAATCATTGCCATAAGCATTTCTTTTTCAAAACAAATGTTAAAATATCCTAACTGCTACCCAGGTGCAGTGACTCAGACCTGTAATCCCAGTAGCCTGGGAATCTAGGAGGAGGAACACTTGAGCCCAGGAGTTTGAGGCTAACCTGGGCAACACAGTAAGACCCTGACTCCATTAAAAACACACACACACACACACACACACACACACACACTACCTTGAACAATAAATTCCATTATTTGGCAATGTCTTGGTTCCTACTGCCTAGTTCAGGAAGTTTTTCACCTTTAGCATAATAGCCTCTCCACAAACTATGCTATGTAGGTGTTAACTTACTTTTAAGAACCTACCATTCCAGCTATTCTCTACTTAGGCACATCACGCTGTTTTTTATCCCTGAGCACTTGAGTCTTTTCACATCTTTTTTGTCTTTTGTGACTCTATTATCTTCCTAAGTATCTTCTCCTAACTTTTTTCCTAACAGATGTTCATTTATACAGAGATTCTTCCCTACTCAGAATAAATTATCTTCTCTCTTATAAATCAATAGATTTATATAATCTGAATTTTTTTTTGAGACAGTCGCACTATGTTGACCTTGGTAGAGTGGCATGGTGTCATAGCTCCCAGCAACCTCAAACTCTTGGGCTTAAGTGATTCTCTTGCCTCAGCCTCCCTAGTAGCTGGGACTATAGGTACCTGCCACAAGGCCCAACTATTTTTTTGTTGCAATTGCCATTGTTGTTTTAGCTGACCTGGGCTGGGTTCAAACCCTCCAGCCTCAGTGTATGTGGCTGGCACCATTGCCACAGTACTACAACTGCCAGGCCATATAATCTGCATTTTAAAATGATTATTTTCATAACTTTTTCCCCCACTAAACATGATTTCTAGAGTGCAAGAATTAAATATGCTTGTTGCTATTAACAGTCCAAAATACTTTAGATGTTCAAAGATTAAAAGAAACCTAATGCAACCTAGTGCAAGAATTAAATATGCTTGTTGCTATTAACAGTCCAAAATATTTTAGATGTTCAAAGATTAAATGAAACCTAATTACCTTGATTAAAAAATATTCACATATTAAATATATGCTGAAGAGTTATTAAATTAGAAAAATATAATTAACTGATATAATAAATGGGTTTAACTGTTAATTTTTTAATATGGTACCTTTTGAAATTATAAAAACCAGAATATAAAATTTGCTAAAGGATATTAAATACCAACCACAGACATAACTCAATAGAAAACTGAGCCACTGTATGTTATAAAGCTAGCACTCTACACACCAGAATAACCTGACAGGAGATTTGAAGATGGCGGAATTGTGTACACATTCCTGTGCTAGGGGGCGACCATGGAAATAAAAGCAAAAGTGAAACAGTGTTAAGAAGGAAGGATCAGCAGGGATGGCATATATGTAAGGTGATCAGATATCACCTTTTGGCGGACAGTCCCAATTTTTAATAATTTGTCCCATGTCCCACGGCAAAAGTCCCAATTTTTGGAAAGAATGCATGACAAGCTAGGGAACAGCAGGAGAATGGGAAGGGAATATATGGTTTTCAGCAGCTAAAAAGGTTAATGTAACTCCATCTGGGAATGAAGAGGTTAATGTAACTTCATTTAGAAATGAAAAGGCTATAATGTAAACTCCCTACTCCCCTCCTGGGCTAGGTATCAAAAGGCAACTGGCTCCCTCTCTTGCTTCTAGGCAAGGACAATTAGCTCAGAAAGAGCCAAACTGTCTGGAACAAACAAGTAGCCCCACCCCCTACTAGAGTAAGGTGAAGCAGGACAGTCCCGATTTTTAACAATTTGTCCTGCATCCAGTGGCGATTTAAGTAAGCCCTGATTTTTGGAAAGAATGCACGACAAGCTAGGGAACATGGGAGAATAGGAAGGGAATATACGGTTTTCGGCTGCCATGTGGCTATTTCACCAGGATATGCGTTTTATATTATTTTTGTTAATTTTATAATGTTAAACTTTAATAATAACAAGTAAGTTGAGAACTGATTATCAAGAACTGCTTATCAAAGTTTGCATTGTTGTCAGGCCCCTCCCAATGGTGTCCTGCTTTACCAATGTTAAAATCTGGTCACCTTACATATACATTAAGTTTGGGGTGTTCATTAGCAGAAAAATCACCATAAGAAGTTGGTCTATCTTACAGTGATGTTGTTCACAATAAATCCTATCAGGATTTCTGTTTATCATCTTGACACTTTTTAAGCGACACAACTTCTACTTGAATATCAAACAGAACTTGAATTTGGCATTAATGCATCCATGATTTAAAAAAATTCCTGGGTATAATTAAATATAAAAATAGTAGTTATCCTTATATGAAAAAGCATATGTAGAAGGCTGTAAATTAATTATTCAAAATATAGTTATAGCCAGGCATTGTGGCAGGTGCCTGTAGTCCCAGCTACTGGGAAGCTGAGGCAAGAGAATTGCTTGAGCCCAAGAGTTTGAGGTTGCTGTGAGCTGTGATGCACAGAACTCTACTAAGGGTGACATAGTGAAACTGTTGCAAAAAAAAAAATTATATATATATATATATATATATATAGTCATTACATTCATACTAAATAATTTTTACAAATTTGCTTTAATTGGATAAGAACAGTTGTCTTAAACTTAACCCATAAAAATTACAACTCAATAAAAGCTTTTAGAAAATTCAGCCACAGTATCCATTACATACCTTGAAAATATTTTTTTTCCCATCAGTTAATTTGATGCTAGCATGGAATGTTAGAGTAAAATATTTGAAAAAGAAGCTCTATTGAAACAACATTGAAAGAGATTAAATGGGAATGGCAAAGATTAAATGGTTACTTTGCAATTGGATCAGAAGGTGACCCAAAGCATATTTACGCTGGTTGTTCTGAAAGGTTATTTCTTTGCTTAAATGCTTTGCATATTTCACCAATTCTTGTATTTTGTTTGAGTGGGTAGATGGGATGGAAGGATGCTGCTACTGCAATTCACTGAAGACTTCTTTTTTTTTTTTTTTTTTTTATTGAGTGTTAACTATGTACATTGATACTCTTCTGGGGTACAGTGTGGGGTTTTCACATGCATTCTGAAATACTTCCATCAAACTGGTCAACACAGCCTTCATGTCATTTTCTCAG